>QLPM01000720.1:311-43889 GCA_003314695.1 Albatrellus sp. MG142
ACTTCCGTCACTCGGCTTACTCCGTCTCGTTATGCAGTGCGATTCTGATCAAAGTGCCACCTCAGCTTTATTTCACATCCAACGTGTTGGTGTCTCTTGATGGCTCGACCGTCGCGCTTTCGCACTCGACTTGTGTGATACGGCCGCTTTGACGGAGCGAAGGTTGGGCCCTCCCTGGGTCAAGCCACCACCCTCGTTAGAATGGCTTTAAAAGCATGGTGTTCTATCATCATTCTCTGTTTTTCTCATCTGTTCCAACATTATCCCGCTCATTGACCCCAGCTTCAATCCGGCATGCCATGTTTAAAGAGATCCCTGAACACTGCTGCAGTGACCTACTCATCCACCGGCGTGTCGACTGTTCGAAGTATGCACGGGGTTACTAGCTTACCCCGCGCACCGCTCATCTACTCCTCATCATCTATTTCTTCGTTTTCTACGTTACCATCGCCCGTCACTGGCCTCCCGTGCGGTGCTGTAGCTTTGAATCGTCTTAGCGGTCAAGATCATGCCAAGGCCATGGCACCGAGGCTGCAATTACCTCGTCCATGGAAAGCTACCAAACTACCAGGGACGACTTCCCTACCACGCCTGCCCGCCATCCGACCTCACCCTCTTCCAAGATTGCCGCCTGCCACACTTAGTGGCATCGCAATCACGGATGCTAGCAGGAACGTCCCGCGCCATTCGGTTATTGGTGGGTACCCTGACGCTCTCCCGAGCTCGCGGCGCTACGACCCGTCGCCGGCCGAGAGACTAGCCGAACGCGGAGTGCCCGAGCCCGGCCCGTTCCTGCCGCTCGAACGGCTGCAGAATGGCGCATATGGCAGCGCGTTCGTCGCACGGGATGTTCGTGCTGCTCGTATACTGTGCCTCAAAGTCATAAAAAAGAGACGCACGAGAGGGCATGACGACAGGAGCAGCGAGTCGTATGAGCCACGCATGGTCCGCGTGCTCTGCCGTGAGCTCACCGCTTACAAGCGCATCGCGAGCTGCCAGCCGTGCACGTGTCTAATGGAACTGCACGCGGTGTTCCAGGACGAGTGTAAGGTATACTTTTGTCTCGTAAGTCCCCACAGCGGTATTTTGCGATGATTTAGGCATGTTCTGAGTAAAGCCTCTTTTACGATATCCACTATCATTTCCGCCGTCACGGGTCGGGGCTTCCAGGATCTTATGAAAAATGATTTACTTGCCGAGCGAGCCAAGGGATGCAGTGCCAGGCAAGTGAAGCGTTGGATGGCACAAATAGTACGTCACACTTCGCGAACGTTCTCCACAAGCGCCATGGACGACATGAACTTTGTTGCCCAGGCGACTGGCATTTCAGCGCTACATGGCATGGGCATCCTCCACCGCGATATCAAACCCGAGAACATCCTCGTCGATGCGTCTTCATGTGTGCGATTGTCCGACTTTGGCACCGCGTTGGTAATGCCGCAGGCGCTGTTGCGGCGCAGGCGGTACTCGCGGGACTATGTTGGGACGGCAGGGTACGTAGCGCCTGAGGTTGTTGTTGTGCGTGCCTGCCTGGAGGGGAAGCTCAAGGGGATTATGGCAGATCGGGAGGTGGGGTATGGCGTGGGGGCTGACTGGTGGGCGCTTGGGTGCGTTTTCTTTGATTTATTGTCAGGAGCGGTAAGCGGCGTCCATGCGCAATACCGTAAGAGGAGAAATTACTCATAAGTGTATTAAATCTAGCGGCTGTTTCCGCAGGCAAAATACCTCCGAAATTATGTTACTGTGGCTTTGGAAAGAGGACCTTCGTCGTACCTCCGCTCGCGCCTACCACGCATTACGGTTTTCGAGGAGCGGTTGTTGGGTGGTGTGAGTGGCAGATTTTCGCTTTAACGTGGGCGGCGAATTGATCGACTGTGCTGCAGCTACTGACCGTGGACGACAAGATACGGTATACGTTCAACAACGTCAAGCGCGAGCCGTATTTCCTGCATGAGGATGGGTACGTGATTGAGCGCTTTTCTCGTCCGCCGCTGACCCGCACACGCCTGATTTTTAGATCGAATGAGTTCACCAATCTGGAGCAGCGCACGAGGCTGATGCAGCGTGTGTCCGGGTTTCCTGATGTCTACGTAACGAATGGGATCTTGACGTGATTTGCGCTCTAGGCATGCATCGTCCGGAGAAAGCGCGGTACCAGGTGTGGAATACTAAGACCGAAGCACTGGACCTTGTATTCTCGACGAGTGCGGTGGTAACGGGCATACGACGTGAATCTGCTGACGCGGGTGATTGGCTGCGCGACGGCGTGGATGAAAGCGCGAACGTGGACTCACTCTTCACAGACATGCAGGAGGAGCTTTCGCATACCCAGGCGTGGAGGCTGTGGCGCAAGTTTGCGTGGGTGAATCCGAGGGGGATGTGGGCAGCCTGGGCTGGTCAGAAACGAGGGATGGCTGGTGGAGGTCATGTCTACTAATCGGGCCCCCGCTGCTTACATGCAGTCATCCTTTCGTCATCGCGCCTGATGAATACAATACCAGCAGTTTATAGAAATCTGGTACATTGTCGGTGAATTTACTCCGCCACAGGCGGGAAATCTCGTACAGCACACTTTTGTCGGTCACACGTACTCGTTGCGTTATATTTCATACATAGATACGTCTTCGTTGAGGCGATTATACTGCGACTATTGATGCTTGGGTAGCAAGGTTTCGGCAGCCGCCATCTCACGTACTCTGACATGTCGTACTTCGGCCTTCTTAGGCGCCGGGATTACGCAGGGATGCGGATTCTGGAGCGTAGCGCAGGTGTTCTTGTCCGAGGTGATCCACGCGCCCGCGCATCAAATAGAAGCGTTACTACCATTGAGTTCGACTTGAGAACGACTGACCCCAAACATTTCGTATGCATCCCACAATTTGCTCAGGGGGGGAGAGCTGCACAGGCTCGCAGGGACAAGTTCAGAGGGGACGAACAGAAGTGACAGCTCGATCTCGCAGAATGTCAGAATCCGGAAATGCACTGTACCATGACAGACAAGGCCCGCAAGCTAGCACATATCGAGGACGGGCGCAAGGAGTTGCCAGGGAGGGTGAGGGTGGGGCTTGGTCCGGTGCGCGGACATTCTATCCAGTATGTAGAAGGGTGGTTTATTGTGAAGAGAGTGTGTGGCGTTCCTGATCACGAGAGGCTGGACAACACGGATAATGTGATACGCCGGGTGTGCATTGCATGGTACCTCAATTCATTGATAGACGACTAGCGTGCGATTCGGTCAGAAATGAGTGGGGGAAACCATACCTGGTCGGTCTAACAACCTGCAAATAGGTGATTATAGGTATGATTGCCCCGGGTGTCAATGTTCCATTTGGATGTCTGTGATGGGAATCAGAAACGATCGCGGGGTGATTGCAGATAGATACCGGGCAGGGAGCTGATCGAGAAATGTTGTTGAGGCAAACTCCAGTCGTCGGGACATCATCAACAGAGAAAACAAGGACGCAGCAGGAATGGGCGTCCGGGGTTTCACATCGGAGCCTCAGGCGCCGCGCACTGCCCAGAAAGGGCCGGAGATGGGCTCTAGATTACACTGGATGGGGCTTAGAGATTTCCTGTTCTGATCAGAAACATCGCTCATGTGGCCCGGGGATTAAATTTGTAAGGGCAGAGAACTCAATCCGAGCGGCTCTAGGGTGATTGCCAGAGTTTTATTGTTTGGTGGTGCAATGGAAGGTTGATACAAACATTGACGCCAATGGCGCATATGGGATTTCCAGAGATGAAATGGTCTTCGGAAAGATAAGAGAGATGTTCCGGCGGCGGATGGTTGCACTTGGTAGAAGTTACATGAGGGTCGAACAAGGCGTTGGCAAGAAAGGAGGAACTAGTGATTTTTTTCACATGCCGCGTTGCCGAAGAGAAGAAGCGAGATGAGGGTTCCAGATATCGTTCTATCCACTGGCCGGGCTGGCGGAAGCAGTGACCCATATGCATGTTAGGCGCGTTAGGCGTGCTGACTAAGCGCTATCAATTTAGACTTTCGACTCCGCGGCACTAGTCCCTTTCTACTTAGGTCCCCGTCTCATCCCTCCGTCCTCTGGCTCTCCTTCTCCCCGCCGCCCCCAGACCTAGTCGTGCACCGCTCATCTCTTCACTGCAGAGGTATTTCGTTCCTTTTTGTCTTGCCCCCCTTTCTTATTGTTGGCCACCACATCTGACACTACCGCATCTCACCGTCCCGCAGGATCAACCAGTAGCCCTCCGTCATTCGTTTGTTTCACGCTGTTCATTCATTCCTGACCCATTTTCTCCCGACATCTGCTCGACACGCAGGCGCCGCATTCATTAGTGCTCCGATATTCCTTCAACTATGTCTTCCCGTAGCAGTAGTAGCACACGCCCAGCCAGCCGTCTGCGCACCAAGACAGCCGATCTCTCGGATTTTCTCCGTCGGCGTGACAATGCTCCACCCCTACCTCCACCCCCGCTGCTTCCCCAACCAACGTTATCTGTGGCAGATACGTCGGAAAGCACGGCTGGAGCGAAGACTAAGCGCAGAATCCCACTCTTTGGACTCAAGAAGAAGTCGGGCACGCTTAAAGAAAACAGCAAGTCTTCTGAGGCGCCCTCCCTTTACTCTAATGAGTAAGTTGTATTTATGTTTTTAAGAAATAACACCGCGTACTCTGCCCCACCATTTGCATCGCACTGACGATTTCGCGTATGTTTTAGGATGTCGACACCATCCACTTCTATGCCTTCTCCGGTGCAGAGTACGACCCTCCCTCCGCTTACAATTTCCCCGCCGAGCCTCTCTCCGCTTCTCCATTTCCGCTCATCCCAAACTTCAACACCAGACACTCCCCCATCGCCGGCCCACACCACTCTTTTATCTTCCCCAATGAAGTTGAGACTCGTGTCAAAACTGCACACTCCATTGCAATTATCTACGAAATCCGTACAATCGCCCGTCAAGCCTGCGTTTTCCCCATTCGCTGTTACTGGACTCTCGGTTCCAGGATCGGGGTCTCCAGTGAACGAGAAGCCACGGAACAGTACTTCATCTACAGCCTCTGGATCACAGCGGCCTTGCATCACAGTATCTCTCGCATCCACGCATGGCAACGGAGAAGATGACGAGAAGATGTATGTTAAGCCGCGGGCGGTGCCGAACTTTCCTGTGCCTGGAGAACGTGCGAAGCTTAGTCTCGAGCGGGCGGATGCCAGGAGCGTTGGTAGGCGAAGTACTGGAGTGGAGCGTGAAAATGAAGGCGCATCGGGGCCTGGGGCGGCAAGTCCTGGGAGCCCTTCTCCTCCAACGACCCCCAAGATATATTTCCCTGTGCCGCCGTCAAACAACTCAGTATCCAAGTCCGGCGCTACGGCACTCGTGTCAAAACCGGACAAGACCAAGGATGTGGCGGGACTAGACTCGTCTGTCTCTGGCAGTGGGCTCATCAAGACCACAGACAAGCAGAGTCGTGTACGAGGCCCTACTGCGTCGCAGGATGAAAATCTCGAGGCGGTCCTGGAGTTTACCGTCCCAAGAGAGTTCGCCCCGTCACAGTTCGCCTCATCGCAATACAGCTTGCGCTCTGCTCCACATTCCGCATCTGCGATGTTGCAAGATCGAAAGCATGGATCGAAGTTGGTGACCCATTCTGGCCTGCCAACAATGTCGACACGCCGACGCACGCTTTCAAACACAGAAAGCATTGATTCGCTTTCGCGTCGTGAGTCTACAACGTCGCAGAAGCAGCACAAGGGTTCTGTAAGTTAATTAAATTTCATCGACAACCGTTTGCTGAGCCACCCTTGTCTTGGCACTTAGCCTCTAAATGGCTCTACATCGACTACCCAATCAAACCTGAGTGTGGTAACCTCCGCCTCAGGGTCAACTAGACCAAGTGCCAAGAATGGCAAAACGTCGCCCCCATTGTCGCCCACGCCATCGGCTCCCCCTGGCTCCACTCGCGCATCCCCGTTGAGCGCTGCAGCCATCCGATCAAAGTCGGCAATCACGCCTGCATCTGCGCCACCGCAGGGTCCCCTTCCCGCTGCGCCGCCGAATTCTGCTTCACCTCTCATCAGCAGATCGTCACCGTCTGGATTGCGCGCCCCCAGATCGACTTCGACATCAACAAGTGCCTCCTCCCGCACCCTTGCTTCGTCTGTTATACCATCGGCGGCATCAGCGCCGTCAGTATCGACGGGCTCTTCGCGATCGAGAGCAACTTCGGGGGCCACCTCAGTATCGTCGCGAACACTTGTTTCGCTTCCGTCCTCTTCCAGCTCCGTGTCGGGCTCGGAGTCATCGACCTCTTCGAGTAAGAACGCTGTAGCTATTTCATCGTTACCAACAATACCGTCACTTGCTTCTCTATCGATACCGACCCGTGATCGGCAAGATGACTCTGATGCTGCAGGACGAACAAGGAAGAGCCCAAAGCTGGCGATGGCAACGGCTAAGAATGGTAGTCCTTTGTCAATCAAGGTCGTAACGCCAACATCTCCACTGGCTTCCGAGGTGACATTGGCACAAGATTCCTCCCCTCCTCCCAGTCCGCTCCTCCAAGCCACATTGGCTCATGTTGCAGAATTAGAAGCACAAAATTCCGCCCTTCTTGCTCGCGTGGACGTCCTTGAGAGGGCTGCCCGTCGGCGGGAGCGCGAGCTCCGTGGCCTGCGATGGCTAGTTGTGCATGGTGTCAGCGCATCGGGGACATCGGGCGATGAAGGGCTCTCACCGGGGATGTTTGGAGAGGACGGGTCCCCGCCAAGTTCGCGTGTATCTACCACGACGTCACCGGACGTATCAGACCTTGCCTTGGGCTCTGCTGTGCTCCCGTTGGCAATCACGAAGCGGTTGCAACGCTCGTATACGCTACCTGGCCCGAACTCTGGCTCTCCACGATTTTCTGGGTTGTATGATGAGGTAGACGATAGTCCGCGTCTGGAGAGCAAGAATGCAGGGCTAGGCATCAATCTCACCGAATCCATATCTGTGCCGGCGGACGTGAGGAAGTCATTGGCACGTCTTGCGAAAGAATGTCGATCAGAGGCGAAGAAAGAGAAAGGCGTGCTGCACGAAGTGGAGAGCGATAAGGAAAGAGTAGCGGAACGCCGACGTGAGAAGGAAGAGCGGCGCGCGTCGAGGGCCCTAAAACGCATCTCAACATCCTCGGTATCGACGTCGACCACGTCGTCGAGCAAGCTGGGTCCCGCCACAGCGGCGTACTCGCAAAACCTGCAGCGCGCGCGCACGCCCTCGATTGCACAGGTTATTGAGTCGGACCGCGAGAGAGAGAAGCTAAAGGCAAGGGAGCGGGAGGTTGGAATGGAAGAGATATTGGAGAAGCTGAGAGCCTTTGGCAGCCCACGGACGTCGGCGATGCGGCGGGCAGGCGAGGCTGCCCACGGAATAGGCGTTCTGCCTCTCCCAATACAAAATTAAAACCGAGCCAGGTGTGTTGCATAGTCACTGCTCCTGTGGACATTACTATCTCGCTTTCGGATATCATGTTTCTGTGCATCTGCATCCCCCAGTCGTTTTTTCCGGTCTCCTACGCTTTTGTCTTCGTTTTCACATGTACGATAACTGTTCGCTTATCTTCATGTTTCTTGTCATACATTACATACTGTAAACCTACTTTTCATTGTACACTGTCTCACAACCACTCATCTGATTAGCATCTTACTCCCCCTCGGTACTCCCGTCATGGCCGCTTGCATGCGCACCATCGTTGCACACCGCTGGTTACTTTGACATCCCGACGTGCGACCTCCTTAGTTGAGGTGCTGTTTTTGCTGTTTTGTTACCGAACAGTCGGTAGAGATCCCTGTATATCGTCTACATCGCTACTCATCATCATACTCCAGCCTCTTCGCAATCATAGTTGCATGGACCCGGTGGCAGGTTACACTGCCCCCTTGTTCGACTGGCATACTTCTCGCCTTCGTGTTCTTTATGGAATATAGAAATAGACTTGCCACTCTTTCAACGAGTTTGTCCGCTCTTCTGACTGATCCTCTGCCAGGCTGTGGCAATTTACTTTAGTATGAAGTACCCGAATGTTACATTTAAGTCAGGCGTAGTCCAAGTGGGAGGGAAAGTAGTAGAGGGTAAGTTACATAGATCAATGATGGTGATGCTTCTGCTGTGGAGTAAATCGAATCACTCTAAACCTCTTTTTATACAGCCATGGAGTCCTTCTAGACTGGAACACTTTGCATTCGTGAGGACGTATCCGACACATCTAGATCCACCTCGATATGCGATACACGGTTCACAGAAGTCATACTGAGAGTGGCTTGCACCTGAAGAATGCAGCATCAGAAGAGTTTTCGGCTGATTCAAGAGCCCCAATGACTTGCCTCAAGAGGGCTTAGGATGCTCTGCTCCGAAGTGAAAACTGGGGTATCCTGGTGCGATAAAAAGGTGAGGATATACGGGGGCAAGAATCGTCCATATAAGATGTATTCACCTTTCTGGCCTCCACTGCAGAATTTCGGGCCCATCGGATGTCGCTGACGGAGACAGCATTGTGTTCGGGTAACTTCTTGTTGAAGTTTGTTCGAGCGTTCAAACTCGAAAGAAGAGAGTTGACGTATAACTTTGACGAAGCCCATGTTACAGTTATGAAGTAACTGTCGTAATTGGGTAAGATCCAACCGCAAAGTGCGGAACAACTACTGACTCGCTCGATGTGAGGATGGGCCTGCGGCTCGAGTAACTTGATGGCTCCAGGGAAGTGGCAGTGTCAGTAGCATTGGATGATACCCATGAAATGGCACGTAGATCGTTAAGATATAGAATCAGCGCGACCACTGCGAAAATTGATGTGATCATTCCCGTCTGCATAGTGACTGAACAACTGTGTTATGACATTATGGAGCATAAACAAGCCAGGCAGCTGCTCACATCGGATAATTGAGTTCATAATATTGTCCATCTTGGCATGTCCTGTTCGATGCTTTCGCTACGTACATCGGAAGTTAGCATGTGAGAGTCAGCGAGATGCTGCAACAAATGAGCAAGGCGTCGCACCAGGTAGCTGACAAGGGTGGATGTGATCAGGATGTCGACGATAACTGATGAAACAATCCACAGGATGATGATTGCCCTTCCAGCCACCGAAACAACTGCCCAGTTGTAATTTATTACAAGGGCACATATGGCACTTGCTAGAACACTCCATCCCATAGATCAGCGGACCACGCAATTGTGAGTACGACTATACGCACCACATTCCGTAATAGTAAACAACACAATGAGGAAGACTGCCCACAGCCGTTTGGTGAGGACTTTGACGCGCCAACTGTAAAAGATCTGGACAAAAAACTCCGTGACAGCCTGATGAAAGCTTAGTGAAAATATGCGTCTGAGAATTATGAAGTGCTACTCACGGCCGTCATTAAACCTGTCAAAATACGGTAGGAGACAAACGTCAGAAATGATGGAATTCCAGCCACGACAGAGTTCTACCTGCTTACCAGATGCAAAAGCTGTCGTCTGGTGAGATTTAGCGTCTGTGAGATAAAAACAACATACTCACGCCAGTTCAAGGTGAGTTGAGCGGCTGTGTCCGCTGTTCAAGGTCAGATTTTCCATTTGCCACAACAATACGTCGAAGATCCACTTACCGAAGTGAAGAACAAGCCGATTGTAGCTATAGTACATTTCTAGTGCAGAACTGACCGAGTCTAAAATAAAGATGGCCAAGACCTAAATATAAGATGAGCCCGGTCGGCAGACATCAGATCTTATCCAGAAAAACAGACATATATCTTTATCCACTTCTTGTCGCTGCATAATTCGTACGTCATGTCGAAAGGTGCAGTTGTAAACTCTTGGGCTTACTATTTGCACGTCGTGTAGTACAGATAAATCTGACAGACAGATACACCATAAAGTATTAGGCTGAGGTAAGTGCCGATAAGCATTGGGCCCTGTCTGATATAGATCGATTTGTCAATAATAGTTTGTCTTGAGGTGCAATCAAGGTGAAAGGAAACTAACAGCCGTTCTGGTTCGCGGAGGACATCGGATGCCGACATAATGTTCAATATTGGATGCCAATGCACAATCTTGCTGCTCGCAGGTATTGACTGCGTAGTCAAGGTCCGCAGTAGAGCCTGAGAAGTAAAGAGGCCAAACCTTATATACACACTCGATGCTATGCACTCGCACCAACGCTTCACCAACACCAGTCATGCATCAAGTTGATCGCAAGGCTTCAGTAATTGATCGCAGAGGGAGCTTTAAAACAGTTAGATGCTCTTACAGTCACACTTCGTAAGCCAAAACGTGTTGCTTGTCACTTACCATGAAACCTCCCATCTTCTGTCATACTGCTTCCGTATTATTGTATGATGGAAAACTATTCATGGGGTTATCCACCGTTGAGTACAGCCGATAGTGTTTACGGGTGGGTTGCATTTCTGGGTTTGCCAGTTTCATGACTCTTCGGGCCCGTGGCTCATGAAGACATCAGCGTCAAGTCCAAGGACTGGAAGGCATGGAGCCTGTCGGATTGCAGATATTTTTGGTAGACATTCCAGATGATGCCGATACTAGCATCACTCAACTGGGATCTCGGCAGACCGATTTCGAAGTAATTGGACATGGTGACTTGGGTCTCACGACGGAGTGCTCAGATATCTGCAAGGACAGGTGATCTATTCGCGACGCCATCGGGACTAGTTAGTGCTGGTATTACCCAGGAGGGATTCATATAGAAGAGAGAGAATATAGAATACTGTCGCTCATTTCACCCGATCACGCCCATTTAAGTCAGCTTTACAACCCACTTCTGAGTCACCGGATAATATCCACTCCCGTATATGTAAGTATCCTTGTGTTGACCACCATGCGCCATCCCGCATGTAGACGGATTTGGTAGCACATGAAATGGCCGGTCATTCATGAACGGGCATTCATTCCCGTGGGACGCCACCTCATTGGTTAGGGAAATACAGTGCCGATGAAGTTTCAGTAGTGATACAAGCGTGAGAGCTGATGTGCTGGTTGAGATGCTTTTTTATCTTTGAGCGAAGCGCTGGGTGCACTCCCTGGCTCGCAGGCTTAGCGAAGTGAGAGCGCGTGAGCGCCGACTGGCCACGCGGTGTGCTCCTAGCAGAGGAAGCAGGTGCGCTGCGAGTTAGTACATAGCTATGAGGGATGTGAAGGGGACTGGGTGTGAGAGCCTGCCAGACAGTGGATCATCACGATAGTGTCAGGTAATAGCAGGTACTGTGATGGATCACAGTGCTTCTGCCAGGGGTGATAGTACCTGCTAGTGCCACGGTATAATGACGGTGTTACCAAAATAGTGATTGTCACTCGAGCCTCGTCACGGTTACGGCTGGACGAGGTGTGTCGTAGTGGCGGAAGCGTAGGAACTCTCTGCGTCCGACTCAGATCATACATCTGTCTAAACACGACATCAGCTCAAACAACAATGCCTCTCCACCCCACTAAAGCCCTCACTTCACACACCTCCCCAAGACCGATCTTTCATGCGAACTTCTCTCAACCAGGTCAAGGCCTACTCGCAGCCTCGTCTCCCGCAACCAGAGCGGCTGTGGATAACCGATCCATGTATGTTGTCTTTGCACTCGTCCGATACGAGGCGTCTCCACCCCACCGCTTACCTCAGCACCATTATCAACACCGCCTTCTTCTTTTCGCTTCCAGCTGCTCCAGGACACGACATTTCGGGGCATCTATGCGAGTCGAACTCCATCTCCATCTTTATTGAGGAAAGCGCAGCAACAATGCAGAGGACTTTTACCGCGATTTCAAGGAGGAGCACAGATGCAGATCCTAACCCCATAAGAAGCAGGTGTTCAATAAGGTCTGATACCGCGGCGCGGACAGGCAGATCACACACCGCCACAGCCTATTCTTCTTTTCATGCCGCTTTGACACGCGTACACAGCTGAGGACGTCCGAATCCGAGTTTGCTGACTCAAAACAAGATGATAGCCGTGCCGTGTGCGAGCCCAACGTCGTGCGGCCGTGCCAGTTGTCATGTCCATTTGTGGGCCTGATGCAAGGGAGGCGCTGCAGCGCGCGTACAGAGTCATGCCCGGCACTAGCGTTACTCTAAGCCGCATTGTGAACAGCGATATCAGCATGTAGAGATACCTCTGAGTGGAAGCCAGAAAGATGGCTGGCTGTCTCCACTTCCAGTCAGCGTCCGCAATGCTTGAATACTATAATATGTAAGCTACCCTCTTTGACTCTCAAATATTGGTGATACTTATATGATCGATTAGGATAATGTTACTCTGAAGGGACGAGAGTGCGTGTGGGTCTACATCTAGCCTCTGAGCTCGTCTTCAGATAGACAGGCTCTTGGCCTACACAGCCTTACCGATCACTAGAGTATCCGATTGTTGTAGGACTCCGCTATGATGGATTGTAGGGCTGGGTCTGAATAGGAATTGGGCTGGTATGATACGGAACTGCGCACAGGGCCTCTCGTATGGTAGAATAGGTATTATACCAGCGCCGCCGGCCTGTAATTTTTCTGGTATAATACCGTATTATACATGTATAATTCAGCCATTTCACACTGTATAATCGGTATAATTGGTATAATAGATTCTACAGCCATCTAGGCTGAATTGGAAGTGTAACATAGGTGTATTCAGAATTCAAGAATCCAAGGAGAGATACAACAGGATATAAAGTAACCTGACAGGCCTAGGGCTTAGCAGAACAGTAGGCAATAGGTATGAGGAGAAGTATAGCTATGCATACTTAGCAAAAAGATAGGTAGGTATGGAGAAGAGTATAGATACTAAGCATTAGGCTTGGAAGTGTTGGGGAAGAAGTAAGTAGATGTGAAGAGGAGCAGGCACAAAGTCATGTATGAAGTGATGAAAAGTGTAATTTGGTGAATTCGAAGAGACTGTAGTCTTTACCAATCAAGATTCTCATTTGACGATGTAGTGACTTGTTGCTCTACCTCCACTTATAGTCCCGGCCTTTCAATAGCAAGTCGGAGACAGGTTCGGTCGAGGTTCTTTCGCCTGCTCTACACTCTCGGGGAGGCACATTACCGTTTTTACGCCGCCTCTCGCGTCCAGCCTCGCGGTCAGCGGCACTTGCAATTGGGTTGATAAGACTTTTGAAGTCGGCCCAGGGTTACTAGAGGCTGGACCGCTGACAACTGTAATTGTATCGTCATCATCCTGCACAGAATTAGCTGAGACTCGGATGCATTTGCCGTTTTTTCAACAAAAAACGCGTCTCGACTGGGCATCTAATCATGATGCTTCATCGGCCTCGCACTTCAAGTACAAGAAAAGTCTACACGTACCATTGGCACATCCCCTCCACGCGCGACCCGCAAACACTCTTCATAACATTCAATTCGTTCCAGTAACGTGTCCATGATACTGCTTCACCTCCTGTGCGCTCGGAGCCAAAGACTTCACTCATTACGTATTCGATGTCTTAATCTTCATACGACATATAGCAGTCCGACGCGTTCCTTAAAGCATCATACTGCTTCTGGGAGACCATTTCGGGGCAATCTGAGCACAAAGGTAGTGAGGCACAGAATTTTGCTCATGTTTAAGAGTTGAGATCAAATTAGCTACAGGAAATCCAGAAGTCAGCATCTCTGATTGCGGTTGCTGCTATACAGTGGGACATTCTGCCTTCCTTGGAGCCGCTCAGAGTCACAGATCATGCAGCCGTTGCAGATATAGGGTCTATAGAGCTATTTGACGGATTAAATAGAAATAATACCAATTATACGAGGGGTTATGGCCACCCGATGGTATGATACCATAACATATGGTATAATACGCCCCCGTATAATACAACCGCCTATCAGACCCAGATTGGACGACCCGCATCAGTCCGGAGCTCATCGGCCAAGCTAAGATTAAATAATATTTTAGAAATGTCGAATTTGCTTGACCGCGACAGGAACGCATGCGAAACAACTCGCGTATGCAAACCACTTTCGTCTCCGCTTTCCTCCATTGGACACTCATGAATCTTTTCTACCACGTTGTCTTTGTAGGGTATCACCCGGTTCACCCCCTAACGTCGTTAGGATATACTCCTCTCAGCTGTCGTGGATCATCTGTACATATACAATCACTGCTGCCTCCGCTTCCAGCACCAGCTACGAATGCTATAATCTTAAGTCTGTAGAAGGTTAGCGCGGTGCTCTTCATCGTGAATCCAGGGGGCGCTGATTAATTTTAAGTTGGCGAATCTGATTGTGTGCAGCGACGGTTGCGATGGCTTCTGTGATGAGTCGTGGTCCGGGATCTGACTTCTATGCGACGTTTGTCCCTCACCTGAGAGCCATAGATTCGTTTTTGTGATGCACACGACCATTTTAGCATGCCTTTTCTCGCCACACATCACAAGAGGAATGACATTTGTCCTCGAGTCCTGTTCCGTAGCCAATCATACGCGACCGGAGGATGGCGAAGAATTCGACAGCAGATTCCTCCGCTCAGGCAGGAGTACGAGGCAGCTCACAAATCATGTCTCGGCTGCGTTGCCAGTAACAAACCGTGGGGACATTCGGGTGAACGATGCACCAGTGGTGAGTAGGGGGAGGCTGTACACGCGGCTGGTATTCAACCGTGGTATAGTATTGTATGCTGCGAACTCGTTCCTCGTCCAATCGCTATCAGAATTGGCGCTATAGATGAGTTTGGCCATGCTAGCAACAAAATAATTGGGGGGGGGGAGACGGTGAGTGATCAAGTTTAGCGTGCAAAGTTGATCCGACTCGGAACTCCTGTAGTTGGCGATGGGGTTGTGAGGAACAGACTGAATTTACAGTGTGAGGATCGAAGTCTCAGCTGTTCCTGGCCATTTGTTGTGCTCGGGTACTACTGTACATAAAGGGCCTTGTGCAGACAGGATCCAGACACCGCAGTTCATTTATCCTTTGATGGCGAAGCGTTTCTCGAGAACCCTTTGTCACGTTCATACCTGCAACACATTATTGTTATTGTAACTTCAGATACGTGTATTTGGAGGCTATTGTGAGCTTGCGACACTGGGTGATATACAGGGTAGATCTCTGATAATAGGATATAGACGCTCCAAGTCTGCAAACCTGGTTCAGAGCATGGGCTCCTCTCGCCTGCTAGCTATAAATGGCCATATCATACTGCAAATAGAATGTTCGCTAGTCGTGATGCGCACCTTACCTGTGGATGACGTGCTGGTCTTTCCCTTCTGATAATCGGAGTATGAATCATAGTTCCTGGCATCATTGTCTGGCGTACTGTGGACCTTACATACCTTGATAATTTCGTTACATGTACATCAGACAATAGCTCTTGCGCTTTGTGGAATATATATCTGGAAGCTGAACATGGCTAAGGCCATGCGCCGGAACGTAGCCTGGAAAGAGGAGTACTACTATGACCATTATGACATAGAAGCTGCACAGCCACATGCTGTGTATCTAGATGTGTGTGTAAATGAATTACTTACTCATACCTAACGTGTGGGCACGGAATGGGCCAGTGGCGGTGGGCGAAGTCGTCGTCAAGGAGCGGAACAGTTGGTCGATAAACAGATCTAGAGGGAGGGTTATGTCAGCTACTGGTACGATCGATGCATTCACTGGTGAGGCCGATTCATTCACTTGTACGGTAACATATCATGACATATGCACTCAGCCCATATTCGCCCTCGAGGACCTGCAGCCACTTGGCAACACTCTTCGTCCTTTTTCAAAATCCTGGGCCATAGCAGCGATCATTCCGGAGGATCAATAGGCGTACACAGGATTGACGGTTGAGACGACTCCTCGTAACAACATCGATTGTATCCAAGAAGGAATTGCGTTTTGGACATCATCCGATTTTGGCATTATGATACCAATTACGGAATGTTGCACCGGCATCGTCAGAAATTCCCGCCTTTCTGATGAAATCATGGCAATCATCCTGAATGATGGTTGCCCCGCCGCCTGCCACTGGTACATCTCGTTGGTCTCTCCGTCTCCGAGTCTCTTCTCTTCTCTTCCTATCAGTCCTTCAGTACGTTTTATTCCCTCCAATCCTTCATACTCACGCTCTTTATCTTCTGTCATTCGCTCTCGGTCGGAACCTTTTTTGAACAGCCCGGATGTTCTATCGGGCATTTCGGTTGAAACGCAAATTCAAGAAGAGTGCCAGCGTGCGAAAGGATGCAACTACTCTCAGAAAGCAAGACGAGTCCCCAGACGTAGTCGTCATCAGTGAGAGCGCGCTGAACAGACTTTTGTCTCACAATAATAGCGTACGTGCAATGGAGTATTCGACCATTTCGGCCTGCATAACTAATGCTTCATCAGAAATTCCCTCAAGTCGAAATTGATTTGCCGCACGGACCTCTCTTCCCAAATGAAATATTTACCGATAGGCCAGAGCCCTCCATATCGTTCGCCTCTCTACTACACCAGGCGGAGTCTGTGGACAGTTTTGGAGATTCGAGCGTCTCTGGTTATGCTAATCTTGGCACTGAAGACCGTTCCATCGACCTTGGCTTACATGAGGTACAGTGTCATGTTGGGTAGTGGAATTTATTCCTCATAGTTGTGTTACCCAGACGTCGGCCTTCGACGGTGACAGCTCTGAAGATGAAATACAGGTAGGCTTCCCTTCGCCGAATTTCATGTTCTGAGGATCCTTACTATACCTGTGTGGCGCGATTCCCCTGCGCAGACCAGGACTTTGGCTCAGAAATTTCGCAATAGGAGAATCTACAAGCCTGCACCAATTCGCATACCGAGGCAAGTCCTCGAAAGTCACAGGGTTCAGGTTCAACGTTCTGCAGAGCTTGTGGTTTTGAGCTCTGCACTCCCCGATTCTTCGGAGTCGGTGTTAAACCAGCGAACAAAGCTCCCCTCTGAGTCGCGGCAACGAGAGCTGTCGCCCTCAGTGATCCCAGAGCCACCAAAGCCTTCCCCTTCTCAACAACGACCACTGTCTCTTGATAATGTCTCAATGATCTCGGGCATTACTTTGCCGGGCTCATTGTTTGAGAACTCGTTCTCTCTATCCACAGACGAACGCCAGTCACGCTATCGTATCTCACGTATAGACTCAGCTACGCTTCCCCATGGAGAAAATTCATTTAACGGCTTTTATGTATTATCGCCGTCTGATTCTGTGGTCCCCCCAGTGCCGCCTCTTCCCTCTGGTGCCAGCACTAATTTCCCAAGGAGAGATAGTGGGCTCCAGGGGGTAGGGGAGTCCAGCTCAAATAACTCAGACAACGCTGTGGAAAGCAGAATTTTAAGAGGTTGGTCCTTGGCATGCATGACATGCACCAGTATCTCTGACGATTCACATTACTTTTGCCTCCATTGCCAGATTCATATTCGCCCCATCACATATCAACCATCACCGAGGCACCTACACCGATGCCTTCTCCAACTCTATCAGACCCACAGACGAATTCCCCAAGCTTGTCAAGTGCGAAGGTGGTGTTATCCCACTCAGCGCAGGCGCAGAAAAGTTCAAAAGACTTGGATCAGTTCCTGTCGCCAGCTCCGATGTCGTCGGCGCAATTGTCACCGTACTCCTCGAACTCTTCTCGTTCCGGTGGAGACATCGACCTTTTGCTTAATGAGTATCTGGCAGCATCCATAATGGACAAGCAGTCTGATGGAAGCATCATCACTCCGTCGTCTATGAAGAGTAACGAACGAAGGAGTCCAGGCATCTCCAAGGGTGTTTTACGACAACCACTACGGCGTAGAAATCGTACGTATCATTTAGTCTTCGCTTTGTCCTTGGTGTGTCATGCGAGCATGATTCGGTGAACACTAGGTCCTCCAGAACTGAAAGCACCGCCCTCGAGCGTGGGCTTAGTTTCAGTGTCGCATCGATCGATTACGACTTCTATGAATGATTTGTTGCGGCCCTCAGGCCTTCATGCGACTGATGCAGATAAACAAGATGGATTGTCCGCTCTTCCAAGCGCACTTGCCACCGGACAGAATCCTCATGTTTCCCAGCTACCCTCTTTTCCTGTCAGCGCCGCACTTTCTTTTGCATCTTTCGGCACTCCTACCCGCCTTTCCTCCGGTCCACTCGACAACATGATAATTTCTAGCCGCGCTATTAATCGCCGGCGTGCAAATCGTTCCAATAATGCTATTGCGTTGGTTCGCGACCCGGAGGACCCCAGCTCGTTTAACATTGCCATGGATGATATGGAGCACGATTCCATAGTGACATCCTCAACGGGCTCCATGGTGAATCAGATCTTCCCCGAGACTCCA
Organism: Albatrellus sp. MG142; assembly: GCA_003314695.1. Lineage (NCBI taxonomy): Eukaryota > Fungi > Basidiomycota > Agaricomycetes > Russulales > Albatrellaceae > Albatrellus > Albatrellus sp. MG142. Next base: position 18,539 of record QLPM01000720.1, read on the forward strand.
AGTGTCTTCAGTCCTTTGTTCTCCGTGGGTCCCGGCGCATTCTCTCCTACACTCTCGCCTGCAATCGTATCCGGTGGTTCTGCCGGTAGCCCTGCGGTGCGATCTGCGTCAATGATCAGAGCGCAATCATCCAGGGGCCGTTATTCCCGGTTCTCACAAAGAATTGCTGCCAGAACGAGTTCAGGGAAGGGCAAAGTCATCCTCACGAGGGGGAGGTCGATCAGAGGGAAGAGATCGTTCTCATCTTCCAACGTGGCAGGAAGTAGTACGACTCCACTGTCCGTTCCAGTAGCAAGAATATTGACTACTAGAAGACGAGGAACCAATACGGCTTCCTCGGAAGGACCATCTCCGCCGCCTTCTCCTTTACCGCCCACTTCAACCTTGCGCCAGTCTCGCACTGGGGAACGAAGCCCGAGAGACTCCTCACACCCTACTGACGCCCCACGACCATCAATTACTTCTTCAAATACCAACAAGCTCCTCCCTATTCTTCCTTCTCCACATGTTCCGTCTGCTCCGCACTCTCCGTCCCTGCTGTCTTCCGCCGCCCCTCCAGCCTCGGTTGTCCCACCTCTGCCCCCGCTATCAGATACTGCTGCCCCGCCCCCGCTAGTTATCGCATGGCAGCCGCCATCGGGACCTTCAATTGTTCCTCCTCCAACTCCGTTTATCGCACCCTCTCCCCCTTGTCCCCGTTTGGTAAGTGTCGAACCTCCGCCGCCTCCGCCGCCGGCTGTCGTTGTGCTTCCGCCATCGACGTCATCCCCAATAACTTCGTCTAGGGTACCACCGACAGCAAACAAGTCACTATATGAGACATTTCATAACCACTATACTACCCTCACTATACCACATACAACTTCCCTGTCGGGCTCCAGTCGCAAGGCGCTTGACCGTCCTCCGCTCCCAGTAGGTCCCCGTCAGAGGTCCACTGCTGCCGTCCATGGAGCGCGGGATGCGAACAGCTCGGTCAATTCATCCCAGGGCAAGATACGCAGCCAATCAGCGACACTCTCCAAGTCGTCTGGACTCCTGTTCCAGACTCAGCCTGTGTCGGTCAAGAGCTTCACCATAGAGGCCGCCAAGTGGACATTCAACTCTGATGAGCTGCAGTCCATCGTCTCGACAGCCATTAGACAGTCTGCAGAAGCATCCTCGATCAGGCTTTTAACCCTTCAGACAATGGTTCAGGAACTCCCACAGGAACTTGAGCGGCTTGAGGCCCTGCAGACGGAGCTGAAAACCAGGTACAAGCTTCAAGTCCGCAAACGGAATGCACTGTTTGCCACGTCAATGACACGTCTTAACGACCGGACAGTGAACACGCAGTCCTTGCGAACGACCCTTCAAGACTTGGAGGAGGTCTCCAATCAACTGGACAAGTTTGCTGAGGAGCTGTACGTCGCGCGGGACCAGGCTGCGCAACTCACTAAGCTTCATGTGGTGCATCATGGCAGCGCGCTTGCCATGGCCTTGCGGAAGCTGAACGCAAGTTTCATCAAGCGGTCAACGGAGCTCCAGGCAGCGCAAGGGCACATTGCTGCTCTCGAGGCGGAGCGGGACGAGGCGTGGGCACACGCACAGCAGGCGGCGCAGGATCTCGACGAATTGACCGACCGTCTTCAGCCACGATCAGAGAAGTCCTGCAGTCGTCGCTCAAGCCGTGTCTCTGCCTCACGCAAGTCCAGCATACGCGTATCAAAGGCTGGGCTGAGGCCCAATAGCTACGCATCAAACTTCTCGATCGCCCCAGATCCCGTACCACCGGTGCCTCCCTTTCCCCTTGGTATCACCACTACTACTACTAGTAGTATCAGTAATCGCAGCTCTGGTATGGTCATCTCTTTCCTGCAGTCTATGAGCAATAGAACTTAATCGATATGTTATAGGGTATGGATCTATGTTGTCTTCAACGTCGGAAACGCGGGCCATGATCCAGGCCCAACGGGATCTGTGTGACATGCTTGGGATCCCACCGCCAGACGCGCAGCACTCAAAACGGAGGGCATCGTCGCTGTCCTATCACGCTGCACCGTTACTCATTATTCCAAGAAAAGGTGTGGGCAGGCGGGCCTCCGACAGCTCCAAATCTCTGGTGGTTCGTGCCTCGGACGTGTTTGATGATCTCGTGTCGTCAGATGGACGGCACTGATCTGTATCCCTGCCTTATTTCACTACTATCTTTGTCTAGCCATTAGCTTGAGCTGGATGGCTTGCTCTCCGAAGATAATTGTGTATGGTGATCGCACATGTATATTTATAAATGGCATTCTATTTAATCTCCGACATTCGTTTAACCCAGTCCTTTAGTCTGTCTGTCTGTTCACTATAGATATATTCGTAAGGAGGACAGCGCACTACATACGTCAGTACAGTAATGTTCAAGAGTAAGAAGTACATTGTGACACAGGAAGAACAAGTGGCAAAGCATGATATTGTATGTGACATAAAGTAGAGTGGCAAAAAAAAAAAAACATTCATCGAAAAGATCGAATGACGATTGCTAATGCCTCGCTCTCTTCCGCCGAATTCGAATTTCTTCAGAAGGACTAGTTTCCACAGGAGAACGACGGGGAGACTCCGCGGTTTCTAGTGCTGCGGAGCCGAAGCCGGCCGCCTGTTCGTCCAGATCCATGTCCGGCCGGCCGCGTTTTCTGGAGATCTTGGGCGTTACTACTGCACCCTCGCCACGCATATCCTCGCTGTCGAGAATGGCGAAATGTTCGGTAGCGGAAGCGGGCTCAGGGCCAGGTGTGGATGGTGATGGTGACGGCGTCTTCGAAACGGGTAATTGCTCATCAAGATCAGATAAATTGGCGTTCTGATCAGAGAGCCTAGCCTCTCGACTAGCCAGTCGATTGCTCTCCAGGAGCGTTTCTTCAATAGAGTGCAGTGGAACTTCTCTAGCGCGGTAGGACGGTCTGGCCCGTGGGCGCTCGTGTGGTTGCTCGGACGCAATCTCTTCCTCGGCAGACTGCTCTGCGGACATCTCTTCATCGCTGGTCGTAGCCACCGCCTTTGACTTTAGAAGAGATTTGCGACCCTTGCCTGTAGGACAATTTCTAAATACTAAGCAGTGCATTGAAAAGCGATGCATACCTGTGACTCTGGTCATCGCTGTAGTGAGTCGCTTCTCGTACCCCCGCTGTGATTCCCAGGCAGGTGAGGTCGCAGATACTTCTATGCTTGCTTGAGTCAACACTTGATCCATATGCGCCTTGCTACAAATGACGGTCAGGTACCTATAGCAGAATCTTGAAGAACAACACACATTTTAAGCGCATCTCTGTTGTCCACTGGAGCAACGAGCGGCCGCAGGGCTTTAAAAAATAGGATAGCGGAGTTGCGCCCCTTCTTATTTTTGTTGGTTTCGTATGAGCCCAGCCGTTTGCTGATCCAAGTTAAGAGCGAGGTGTGGATTTCGGCGACATGCTGGCTATCTAACTGACGGACAATGGCCAGTTGAGCACCGCGGATCATCAAGCACGACACCAAGACTTTGGCAAGAGAGATTGACGGTGCTTCGCTAGGGACAACGCCTTCGAGGAATAGGGTGAACGCCTTTGAATGAATTTTAAACACAATGGTGACAGATATTAGCACAATTCTGCATACCTCCCGCAAGGCTTGTGTCACCACGGCCACAACGGTAGCTCCCTGATCTTTGTATATGCCTTCTTCTCGCAAGACCTCGACCACAACTTTGCAGCAGAGATCGAACGCTGGGCTCAAGCGACCGTAATGAACAAGTAAGATGGCACTATGGCGCACATGGATGGCACCTGCGCGAATGGCTCGCAAGAATGTTGAGATGACACCCATGAATGCGTATTCCCGCTCAAGTTGTGAGCGTGTAGTTTTAGGAGCTTGAAATGATAAGTGAGTAGATAGCACATAGTCGGTGTTAAAGTAAAATACTGAACGAGGTTTTGATTGATCAGTAGTTTTCTTCGCCTTACTTCTCTTGCCTTTCGCAATTTCAACTTCCTCTGAGCCGCTCAACTCACTTTCCTCATCTCCATGGGGATTGTGATGGGAGCCCGAGCCATCATTCTCCTGAAGCTCGTCGGCGAAGCGCTCGATTTCAGCTTGAACAACGCCTGCACAGCGATGCTGGACCTCGTCGTCCAGTGTGAGAGAAAGCAACAGAATCGGTGATGAAGATGGTTCCGCGTTATCAACCTTTGAAGGGGAGAATAGGATGTGAAGATTCATGAGGCATTGGAAGGCCTGGTGCGTCGGAGTCAAGAGTAAGCTGAGCTGTGTGCATGGAAGGAACGCACCGCCCTTCGTACACCGTCCGCTGTATTTGATTGCGAACCAACAGCATATTCTACAAGCCTCTCCAGGAGTGATTCACGCTGCTCGCAAAAGGAATCACGAATGCGCGCTTCTTCTGGTGACGGATGAGGCTCGGCAGGCATCCGTCTTGCCTTCCAGATGATATGAACTGTCAATAAGTTCATTCCTTGATCAATCATCTATATAATCAAGCAAGTGTATGAGCACGACGCGGATGGAATGGGTGAAGGATACTGACTGTCTCCTCTTCCTTGTAGCCAAGCTTTCCTCGTCCGACGAGTGCACTCACGATATCCCAAGCGCTGCTCTGTTTCCCACCTTCGTCTTCTTCCATCCATGAAGTCATGTCGCGTGCCCCAACCAAAACAGCAAGTCGAGTACATATACCAGTAAGAAGCAGGACTTCATCTTCTGTGAAAGAAGCAATCTCAAGTTCATCGCGACCTGCAACCGCATCTCGCAACGACGAGGCCAATTCGTCTTCGAGCTCGAGGACTTTCGTGCTATTGGTGTTTGAAAGGCTTGTAGCATCTAAAAGGTGGCGGATTGCAGCTGCGCCGTAAGCGAGCACAGTTATTGAGGAATGTGAGGTGAATTGCTTCGTTATGTCGTCCCAAAGGCTTGCGTACGCCTAGATAGCATGAGGTGAAAGATTGAGCAGTTAAAAATGTGACGAACCGTGATCATCCTCATTTCGAGGTACATGTCAAGGTTCATTAATTGAGGAATCAGAAGCACTTCAGATATGCGAGTCTCATCGGTCTGATGTTTGGCAAAAAGCCGGGGGAGCCCTTTGATCAGTGCCCGAGTAATATCGGATGAGACGGTCTCCTCATCACCCTGTATACGTTTTCGTGTATGAACTCCCCCAGCAAATGGACGAAATATGCATGCGTACCTTCTTGGCACCGACAGCATCCATTTTAGCCTTGCGCAGGGCAGCAACCAGCACTTCTAGAAGTATGGCTTCTTCCACCTCCTCCAATCTCCAGGCCTCATCGACCTTAGTGTCACCGTTGGTCTGCCGTGTTTGAGTCCTCCGACCGCGCGAGCCCTGGCTTCCTTCGCCACCAGAAGCAGAGTGGTCGAGAAGCAGAACATCTAGCAGAGCCTCCCAATCGCTAACAGGTTCCACTTCATCCCAAAGCGCTTCCACCGCAAGAGCGGTGCGACCCCGTTGCTCCGCACCAACCAATGCAGCAACCTCCTTCAACCTTGTTGGCCGAGCATTCCCATCAACAGAACCCAGCGGCGCACCAACCTCGTCGTCTTCGTCACCAGATACTGCTACTTTGTCCAATGCTTTTCCTAATCTCACCAAGAGCACTCCCAGACTCTTCACGCCGACGCGAACTTTATCTTGCTTGGTTGCCTTCTTACTGCCGAAGCGCCCCTCCACCAGATCGTCCCAGACACCCCGTACAAATCCACTGACCGCCCGCCGCACTTTCGCTTCTTCGTCGAAGACGAGCAGACAAAGTGTCTCGCGCTGTTCGTCTTCAAGTAGCCCGTGGCCATCGATTGAACCCAGGACTTGGATGACAGCGACGCGCACAGAGAGCTCAGTATCACCTGTCGCCATTTCCACTAGCCGGGGTTTGAACCTGTCCGTGAAGTGCTGTAGAGCACCAATGTAGTCCGCTTTCTGGTACACTCCAAATAAGGATTTGACGGCTTCGAGGCGGACGTGGGTATTTGAGTCAGATAATACCCACCCGACATAGCGCAGATATGATCCATCGAGGAAATGACTTGGATACTTCTTGAACCACAATCCAATGGCACGTACACACTCCGCGCGAATCGAAGGATCTAGATCGCGATATCGGTGAACGAAAACACTACATAACACGTCAAGACAGGCAGTATACCAACATTCATAGCAAAGGTTACTCACCCATCAACGAATTCCTTTAAATACTCAGCAAGCCTCGTTCTACGTTCTCGCACTTCGGCAGCCTTACCTTCGAGCTCTTTCTCCCGACCAGCGGCTGCCTTTCCTTTATTACCAGCTTTGCGTTTGCGTTCACCCTCTTGCTGCCTGCCAATCACTTCTGCTTCCTTCTCGACTGCTGCAGCGACCTCGCACAAAGCTGTCTCCACTTCCAAAGCGATTACGGTGGCTGTATGTCGGAAGCTGCGAAGCTGTGATGATGACATTGCGATGACCCATGTCTGGAGGGTCGCCATCAGGTCAGAGGTGTATAGTGAACCGAGCTCAGCCGAGGATGCGACGAGTCGCTCCATGAATTCGGACAAGGACTTCCGGAACTTTTTGAACATGGGTAGCTTGGAAGTTAGAGGATAGATCGGAGAATCGTCCTACATAGTCAATTAGCGTTCGTTAGGGCTGCAGGACATATGTATTGAAGCGGACCTGCTTGAGTGCCTCAGTGAAATTATCTAATGCATCAACAACGCCATCATAGTCTACGGCCTCATCACCGTTCACAGTCTCATTGCAGCCGCACGCGCGCAATATGCAGTTTATGAGCTCAGCCTGTGCAGTGCTTGGTGTCTCCGCCAACGATTCCAAGAAATCTTCTACGGTCGACTGCAAAGCGGCAGAAGTATTCATGATAGCGTCTGTAGTTTATCCATTAGCACACGCAACTGAGAAATATAGTTTGCACTTACTGAACAGGACATTGTCCTGTGCAATCTTCGTATCCTTCGCGGCTCTTGCAGACGCAGGTACATCACCACTCCCAACTGACTTCTTGGCTCGTCGTCGCTGGGAACTAGCGCTTTTGGTCACGGGGCCCTTAGTCGTCCGTACTCGTTTCGGCTGTGTGGTTTTGGTGACCTTCTTCTTGGCAATCGATGGCTTTGTTTTGAATCTAGGCGTGCTATAGTCCTCTTCGTCGCCATCATTAGATGGGTGGTCAGAATCCTCATCCTGGAGCTCTGCATCTGTATCAACATTGTCGCGTTTTCTCTTCTGAGGAGAGCCTGGATCTAAGTCAGTGAGGATGACAGCAAACAGGGTCACAAGTCAAACGCACCAGAAACAAATAGCTTTGCTTGTTTCCTCTCCCTATGTGAGCGACGCGGCCCCGGGGTTGTCTCAGTATCGGACATTGGGCGGAGGAACAGCTATGGAAGGTGAGCAACGCGAGCAAGCCTACGCCTCAGACGCGCTCGCGCCTGTAACGTGAGGTCACTGCTGTGTGACGCTGGCGATCGTTGATCACCCACGGATACTCCATGAATAAGTATTCCATCCCAGAGATTATATCAAGCTGCGACGCGGTAAGGTAGTAAATTAACAACAAGCCCTAGTAATGCTCCACTTCCCATAATCCACACTATGCTGTAGCATGTTCCCTTCTGAAGTTCTTTAAATGGCGAGTCCGGGATTTTTGACTGCAATTACCCTCCCACAGGCACCTGCTCTTGATTATTCGAACAACGACTGCTTCAGGAGACGAGGACTTCTATGCAGGCTACTGCCCCGCCGGTCCTCCTCCACTTGTCTTCGCCCATGTCGGATTTCCGGATCTTGGGATCCGCAGGCAATGGCGCGCATGGCAAGGCTATCGTTGCGAGGGAGCATCAATCAGGTCGACTTCTCTGCCTCAAAAAACTTGATATAAGAAGTCTAGGCAAGCTGAACAGTGTTCAAGGAATCTTCCGAGAGCTCGATGCCTTCAGTCAAATAGCCAGCCGCCTTCACCATTTTTGCCTGAGGCCTTGGCGTGTTGGCGTGTTGGCGTGTTGGCGTGTTGGCGTGTTGGCGTGTTGGCGTGTTTCCAAGACGCTGACCAGGTATTCAAGAGATTAATTTGCGGCACTGTCTGTCATATTTGATCATACAACAACGCGTGATGATAGCCACTGATGCTGGGCAATTTAAATTTCGGGATAGACTATTATCTCGGAAGGGACAGCGCTGTTCCGTTTGCGTTAGTGAGTAGACCGATTTTGTGGATCGTAAGCCTGAGTTACACCCTCTTTGTTATATGAACCTGGCCGTCGACCTTATTTATCCAGGAATGTGGCATTGATGCTCTACATGACATGGGCATCATACACTGCGACTTGAAGCCAGAAAACATTCTCATTGACCGTTATGGTGACATGGCCGATTTTGGTGCCTCATATATCCGAGTCACCGATAAGTTGCCATTGCGTCTTGGCATCTGCTACATCTCGAACCATATTGGCATGACTTCTTCAATCCTGAAGCTCTTCAAGATCACACTGACTACATGATAGATTACTGGCTTGGGCTTGGTTATGTTTTCACTTATCAAGTTTACGGTAAGTATCTACTCATTTTGCGGTAACAGCAGCAGCAAACAGGTACCATCTGCCTTCCTTCAAATCATACGCTTGTATGAACCAGCAGTTCCCGGCCGAATCTGCTGCTGGATAGCACACAGCGTCCGCCCTTTTTAGTGTGGAACTTATAGCATGAGTTTGAAATCCCTCCGACATCGCTGACATCGTTCAACAAACTTTCTCACCTAGCTTTTTCAACCTGGCCTTACAAAAGGACTGACTGTGAGAAGTTAGCGACGTGCTACCTTCTCAGCCCTTTCATTAAGTGCGCCATCGGAGATTTTACTCGAGAACATACTAATCTTAGTCCTGTAGGAATGTGGGGGGCGGCGGCATAGGCAGCTTGAATACAACATTTCCAGTAAGCATCATCTGCGTAGGCTTCTTTTTTTTCTTTTTTAATAATATTTGGGGCTGAATCTGCCACACAGATACTCCTCTTTTTGAATATATGGTCGATGACAACAGCAGTCTTGACTATAGGTCGCCATTGCTGGCCGGGCTGAAAAGCAATGTTTCTGATTATGATCTGTCGTTCGATACATACTAGGACTTCGACTGGCTCAACATTCGTGCATACAAGGGTGAAGTCAAATGAAGGCTATTTGCTTGAAATACACGCTTGTGTTCCTTCATTCTCCCAAGGATGCCATGGTTCAATTTCGAGACCAGCGACCGCCGCAATCTAGGCGAAGTTATTCGGTCGGATACTCCATAAATGTTATCTAGTCGCCTCAGGATTATTGTTCTTTTCCATGGTATTGACTTCTAGCTCCGCAACATGTAATGCACAACTCCAACAGTTACATTTCGATACATCTAATATTATTAAAGGAGCACTCATTTAGACATTCCCTATGGCTCCTCTATTGCGGGCATTTTCTGGTCCAACATGCATCTCAATGACTTTCTTCACAAGTTCTATATCCGGCGCTTGGACATCAATAACCTTGCGTTCCTTTTCCAGGAGGCCTTTGAACTCTTCTGGAAGCACATCACGTACGAAGTCGAACCCTGAAGAGTCATTAAGTGCAGTATTCACTGCCTCGGAGAACTTAGCCGGGTGCGCAGTCGACAGAACGATCTGCACAGTCTCGGGAGAGCTTACGCAAAAGACGCGTTATGAACGGAATTTTGGAGGCTTAACAATCAACTCCACTCACTTTTGAGGTGCGATGATCGTTGCAGCTGAGAGTCCGACGGCAGTATGGGGGTCAGCAATGTAAGAGGGACTTGCACCGAAGTGTTCCCGAATTGCATTCAGAGTCTGGAAAGGAGTTCGCTGATGGTTCTGCTAGCTATGTGATGAGACCACAGACCTGTTCGTCGGATACGCGTTCGGCCACAAAATCACACTGTGCCAGCCTGAGTACGTCAACGGGAACCTCTACACGGCCATCAGTCTTCATTGCCTTCATCCAGCCGTCCACAGTCGCACACGCGACGATCCTTCGGGTATTCTCCGGGCCATTTCCTATGGACTCGTAAGCAAGGTACCACAGGAGGCGCTCGAAGTTGCTCGACACAAGGATGTCCATCGCGGGGCTGAGGGTCTCCCTCACGCCGCCGATGGCCTGCTTCCCGTCCGGTGCGCCGCTGGCGGGGGCGGCAGCGTTGGCGCCAGCCGACGAGTCAACCTTCTCGTATCTCCCGCTCTTCCAGAAGCGTGTGAGAATGTCGTTGGAGTTCGTTGCAATAACAAGGCGCCCCATTGGCAGTCCCATGCGCTTGGCATAGTAGCCGGCCAGAATGTCGCCAAAGTTGCCAGTGGGCACAACAAACTGCAGTTCGGAGGCGCCTTCTGCAAGCAGCTGCGCACGCACGTGGAAGTACGCAAGGAAGTAGTAAACCGTCTGCGCGAGGATGCGTGCCCAATTGATGGAGTTGACAGCGCCGAGGCGGTGCTTTTCGTTAAAAGCGTGGTCAGCAAAAAGCGCTTTGACTATGTCCTAGAACAATTAGAGTGAGAGAGGTGCGCAAGAACATGCGTTCATCCGGAGAGCAGGAATACCTGACAGTCATCAAATGTGCCTTTTACAGCGATATTGTATACGTTTGCATCGGTGACGGTCGTCATCTGAGCTTCCTGTATAGGTGAGACACGCCCTTTGGGATGTAAGATGAATATGTCGACGTTTGCTTTGTTTCGGAGGCCGTAGATCGCTGCACTAGCATAAAGTTGCGCATGTTAGTCGGAGACCGTCTCACGAATGAGAGCATGCGAACCTCCCGGTGTCTCCACTGGTAGCACCCACGACCGTCAGTCTCTCAGGCTTTGTCTCCGCCAACTTCTGTACATTTCGTCGTTTAAGGAAGAACTCGAAAAGGTTGCCGAGCAGTTGGAGTGCAACATCTTTAAAAGCAAAGGTCGGCCCGTGGAAGAGTTCTAGGACGAACTTTCGGTCGCTAAGCTTTGTTAACGGAGTGATGTCGGGATGTCTGAATGTACTATATGACTTCTCTACGAGAGCCCGTAACTCAGCGGACGAAAGCTCTTCTGGGGAGATGTAAAGTGACAAAACAGCCACAGAGAGATCAATGAAAGAGTAGGACTGCCATTCTCGTTCCCAGCTGTCTGGAAGGGATGGTATGTTGTAAGGGATGTACAGGCCGCCGTTCGGTGCGAGACCTGTGAGCACGGCCTGCAGACGGAATCAAGTTTGTTCAGAACATGACCTAGTCAGAGATTCAAGTTGAGTGACCTCTTCAAAGGTGAGCTCTGCTTCTCCTCCACGGGTCGAAAAGTACCTCATGGTAGATGATTAGAATAAATGAGCTGGAGTGCGGTTGCCACAGAGTCCATGGATTAACGTCGTCTCAGCCACACTTGCTAGCGTGCCAGGGCTGACAGTTCAGTACTCTCTCTCCGTCCCTCTCTACTGCCCTCTAGAATGCCCCTCTAATGTTCCTGTGTGCATACAAGATAGTCACAGGCGCCCTTGTTGAATATTGCGACTACAATTTCATAGTCAACCCGCCTCACCCTACATATGCCCTCCGCGCAAATCCCCCTCTTTCCTCAGGCTCTCTCCACGAATCCCTGTCAAGGATGTCTACCCCAAGTAAACTCGGATTCCGATTCTCACAATCACTCGCTCCCATGTACTGAATGTCATGGCCTTTGTTGGCTAAGTTTGGCCCTGAGGTGAGGAAATCTGCCTTGCTAATTCGTTGTCACTTCCCTGTCAGGACATTCGGCCTGGCAGTCTGCGTGTAGAAAAGGGTTGTAATGTGGAGGCCCGCGGATGATAGAGCTGGGTACTGGGACACCTTATGATTGAGATCATAATACGATACATGCCAGATGGAAGAAAGGCCGACGCGCCCCTGGATCGGAAAGGCTGGTGGGCATGATACTAGGACGTGTGTGGTACGTCTGGGCTAATAGATTATCTCTTGCATGGCAGCCACCAGTGAGACGACACTTCATTGACTCCATACCCTTAAGATGCGAAACAACATCCAGCTAGTCTACGCGCGCACGCAGATGGCCTGAGATGAGCACGACGCATGCTCGTCTCGTGCGTTCTGCGTACGTGTCAGCACCCACCTGTACCATCCACCACTGAAGCAGCGGTGGCTAACGCACACACAGTTGATGAAACAAGCAGATTCCGAGCTTGTTCGGCCTGGCATATGTGTGCGCTAGCCCCTGCTGCTCACCCGACCCCAGCCCTGGCACGCTTGCCCTCAGCGGTCCACCACCTACCCGCACCCTCAACCACCGCAAGTGCGCACGCAGGCAACACGAAATGGGCGCATTCGTGCCCTTTTTGGGCGTTCTGCGTACGTGCTGGTCGCATCTGCATCCTCAGGCTCGGCACTAATATTCCCCATCGTCACCTGCGACCACTACCCGGTCCCTCCACTACCTCCGCATGAGGGAGGCACGCTGAGGTGACAGGCGGCCGTACGTACACAATGGAGCGTGTTGTCAGTGGGTAAACAGTCCAAGACAGTAGTAGGCACTATACATATATGAACAGGAGGGACTCACTAAGATCGATATGAGAGAGCAGCCATCGAGACGGAGAAGCAGTAATCCATCTGAGCACTCGAGCGTCGCACAGGTCGTCGGAACGGAGCAGTAGGCTCGGTAACAGATGGAGTGTACCACACAATCAGTATAGGCCACGCCATGTCACGCCATGAGGAGTGGAAATTGTGGTAGAAGGAATAAGAGATCGCTCAGACTGTAGCTGACGAGGCGCGTTGGCAAGCAATACTGTAGTGTGGCTGAGGCGGCGCGCGGGAAAGTTGATTGTGCTTTCAAGCTTACAGCCGATTCTTGTCATGTTTTGTTTTTTTGATGGCGGCAGTGACCGGTACCTTCTTGCTTCCTAATAAAGCTTTTTTAGATCTGTTTGACATTCCGCTCCAGGTACGAAGTGACGTGACACGGAACGGTGCGACGATCCATGACGCAACAATCCGTGACGCGACGCACGTTCAAAAAAAAAAAAAACATCGCATGACAAGGTTTATTGAATCGGCTGTAAGGACAACTTGAAGTCCGAGTACATTAGGATTATATGTCCTGACTCGGAATTTTCAGAGATACGCCGTGCATGTGATTTCAGTTGTGCGAAACAAAATATTAAGTACTACTATAAGTCTCTAAATATACGGTAGAATTTCGACACGTCTTGTTGCAAGGTTGCACTCAAAACTGATGAAAAAGGACGACTTAATAATTGCGAGTGCCAAATGGTGTGACAGACACTTGGCCAATACAGTAGGATGATGAACAAACCAGATCCGGTGTGCGATGCTTTGGACAAAGGGTATTGTGTTGAAATCCTGATATGGTATTTTAGTTTTGAGTTCAGAATTAGGCCTCGTTCATACGCAAGGTCATCACATGACCTAGCGTGACTTTTCGTCGTATTTACATGCAACTCATTTCATGTGCAATCTGGTCCGCAATTCCTCCTAGTGGTTTGGGATTTCTGCTGATAGTTACATGTACATCTAATTTTTACATTTTAATTCAAAAAAATGAATAACAAGTAAGCTTTACGATGGAATGTGTGTGAGCCCTTTCGTTTGTGTTAGCGTAGAAGTCATGGAGTGTCACATCAGTCACAAATGGCAAATTTACGGCTGCAAACCCCACTCCTTACCAGATTCTCCAAAAACAAATGTTCTGAATTGATGACCATACTGCTACAGGTATTTTCATGTAATTCTAGGAGGAATTTAGCCTTTTCTCAGCTGAACCCCGTTAATTGAGAAATCAACGCTTTTTAGGTCCAGGTCATGTGATGACCTTGCGTATGAACGAGGCCTATCTTAGTAGTAACGGCCATCATAATCAAACTTAATAGCCAGATTGAATTATACCAACTACTTACCTGAAAAAAAAGTGCTCTCGCAACATCAGTGCAACTTTCATGGGGGAAAGTGGAACCCTTCCATTTGTGCGCGTATGGCAGAGCTGTGGAATGTCTCCACGATAGACCAGTGATTCGTGCACAATGGAAAGAGTTTCCCTTTACAATCTGGCTTGCTACTACATAAGTATATCGCCTGCGCTGGCGACTCCTGTGCTTTCTGCCCTCTGGATCCTAGCGACAGAGGGCAGAGAAGAGAACAGCGTGATATTTATCTTCATTCTTACTCTTCATGGCAGACCAATTGCCTCGACTGGTTATCCTCTTGACTGAATATGGACGGTGTTCTCATGCTACTGCATGGCTGTTGAGGCTGAAGATTCCCTCCATGCTTCGAGGTTCCCTACAACATCCACTTCTGTGAAGTTCTCGAGAATTGCTTCTCGCGGTTATATTATTTCTTCTTACCGCTGAATCGATGTTACATGTTGACAAACGATGCAGTACTCGCTGGCGGATACACCCACATAATCACATCACACGCCGGACCGCAACATCCCCACGACCCTTGCCCACAGTGATGATTTTTTCGCATTACTTTGAGAAGATGCAGTGAACAGCTTGAAGAAGCTAGCAGAATTACATGGTTCTGCGATTGATCTACGCATGCTTCCTCTGCAAAGTCTTTGGCAATTCTTTTACCCATGGCAAGAATTCCCGACCTTGCATGTATGGTCGCAGAACCTCAGGAATGACAAGTCCCTGTGGAAGATAATGATTGTGAGTACAGCGCGAAAATACCTGTATACGTGAAGACCGTGAAAAGCTTACATCTGGCGTCTGGTAATTCTCTACGAGACAGCACAGAGCACGCTCCGTCGCACACAACGTGCCGTTGAGCATGTGAACATAGACCTTCCGAGCCTGGTCTTTACTTTTCAGCCCACAACGCACCTCTAATCTCCGGCTCTCTGGCACGCCAATAATGCATCAGCAGCACGCCCAGATACGTACAATACTGGCCCCGACTCACGGTAATCTGTACAATTCGAGCATGACACGAGTTCCTTATATCCACCCTGGAACGGGAACCACGCCTCCAGATCGTACTTCTGCGACGCTGCGAGGTTCAACGCGCCCGACACGATTGCAACGACACGGTATGGAAGGCCGAGGCTCTGGTAGAACGCCTCCGCGTTGGCTATCATAGTGTCGAACATCTCCCACGACTTGTCTGGCTCGGTAATGCAGAACTGTTCAACCTTCTCAAATTGATGCACCCGGAAGATTCCCCACATATCGCGACCCGCCGAACCTGCCTCTTTTCGGAAACACGTCGAGTAACCTGCGTACTGTATGGGCAGTTGCGATTTAGGATCTTCAAACCACTCATCCGAGTGAAAAGCCGAGATGGGCTGTTCTGAGGTGGCTATGAGGTATTTCTCATCGTCACTGGCGATGACCTGTTTTCATGCACGTGTCCTCAACTTCAAGTTTAGGGTTCGGATAAAGCACTGACTGAATACCTTGTACAACTCCTCGTCAAATTGATCGAGCTGCGCCGTTTTTGCCATGACGTCCTTGTTCATCATGAAAGGCGGCTGGATTTTCTTAAAGCCACGCTTCCGTAGGAAGTCAAGGCCGTACGAGATGAGTGCCTGATTCAAGTCTATACCATCGTTCGTCAAGTAGTACCCTCGGTGGCCTGCGTTCTTAGCACCTGGCGAACCCAATGTTCATTGAGCTCTGAGGCTCAAAGAGAAGACGAGATTTGACTTCAGATATAAGGCACGCACCCCTTTCGAGGTCCATTGCATCAAGGCGAAGCAGCACTTCATGGTGCGGCATGACGTCAGTCTTCTTCTCGACCTGCGCGTTCGGACCATCAGGATGCCACGTACGAAGCGTAGCATTATCGTCCTAACTCAAGGAAATGAGCGACTTCCGTACATGCAGCCACGATGGCGCGCTAGAGATGAAGAAGATAAGCTGACCTCCGTTTGGCTGACAGGAACACTCTTGCCGACTATGTTCCCAATCGTGCTGGCTCTCTGTCGCATTGTCAGTTCCAACTCCCGTGTCTCTTTGCGCTTCGCTTCGACCTGCGCATCAAGAGCCTTTTTCGATAAGACCAGCTCTTCCGCGTTCTCCTTTGCCTGAAGAAGTCATTTTCTTAGGGTACAGCGCGTGTATTGTTTAGAGCTCGATGACACACCTTCTTTTTCGCTGCAATTTCCTTCTGTACCGCGTTGCTCTGCTTGCTGAGGCCGTTTGCCTCAAAATCCACTAGAAATCAGCGCATGAGCATTTGAGAATTGATTTCAAGCAATACAGCGTAGATTTGAGCGTACTCTTAACCCAGTTAGCATACATTTGTACCACCTCGTCCACGACCTCGACTGAGTGACCGCGCTTGCGTTGCGAATCACGAATCTCCTCCGAGTTCCCCCCCTTGCTGTCTATAAAGTGAAGAACGTCTAGTGTCATATTCTGTCTGGCTCCTTTATTTGTCTGGATGCGTAAGTATGAGAGAGTGATGATGTGGTATATGTACAGCTGTACAGTGGTAGCTGCTACTTTTCGATCTAGGGAGTCGAGTCAATTGGAGTCGGATCGATGAAGAATTTTACCTAATGTCGCATAGATTACATGCTCTATACCGAACTGTATTTGGTGTCGGAGTCCGAAAAGTCGTGTCTGCGGCAAATGCCGCGCGTGCCGCTAGCAAGTTCAAGCCGCGTCTGTCGCGTGTTGAATCATTTGTTGATCCTGCGATTCATTTTGTGCATCGTTCCTATTGCTGTATCATATCACAGATACCTCATTATACCTTCTGTTTCGCATCGTCATGTTCAAGCTTATCCGGAGGATATCGTCCTCACTCTATCAGCGCCCGGACCGACCGTGGAGCGATGATGGTAAGCACTGCCTTTCTGATATTGAAAGCGCGGATTTAGATCGCTGCACACGCGTTATAGCCACATCGAACGCGCCATCCATTGGCCGGAAGCGCCGCATTAGTGATGATGGCGACGATGCCTCTCAAACCGTTGGAAGCTCGCGCAAACGGCGGGGAGGTCTTGAGCGCACTGACACTGAAGAACTTTCGGAATTCGGGACTAAATGGAAGGAAGCCGATGCCGGTGTGAAAGAGGTCACTCGCGGAGTCAACGAGGTAGAACTGGATGACAAGAAGAAGGTTGGACACGCCGACAAGGCGGATGAGAAGGTGGAGACAGGAGAGGCGATGGCTGCGGAGAGCAAGGAGAGGGTGGGCGAGGAGGGTCATGGGAAGGAGGACGAAGCCTCGGGAATGCCTAAAGCGGAGGAACCAGCTGAAGTGTCTCCGGCGAACGATGATGAAGGTCAAACTCAGGCTGAGGAGAAGTTGTCGCCAGGCGGACAGAATGAATCATTGTCCTCAAAAGGAAGTTCTACCACTGCTGAGGCGTCACTGCCGGATACTGAGACCGAGGGGAGTAAGGAGGAGGGTACGTCGTCTCCAACCCTCGTCGCAGCTGCCGAAGAATTGGCTGTTGAGACAAAGGAAACGTCTTCCTTGGAGAAGGTCGCTGCCGGGGAAACTAAGGTCAATCAGAAGGGACAGACAGCCACAAACGAATAGTAGCTCTCCCCACCCCCATACCCTGGACTTGTGTCGTTCTTAGGTAGCACCTACGGCCGTTGCTTGGATCTATCGAGAGGTGCCAGGTTTTATTTACGATACTGAGGCAGCGTTGTATTGCTGTTGAGCTTGTACGTTAGATTTACTTGACTTATCCTATTTGTCTCCTACTGCTTTCTCCTCCCATTCCGTCACTCATGTTTTCACGCCACACCTACGAAGTTTACATTATACCTTTGTTCATATGTTGCCCACTTAGCGTTACTCCTTTGCGTGGTGCCGCTCGTGTATTGACCACCCGCATAAGCGTGTGCATAAGTGACGTGCAGCCGTCTAGCTCGATCGCACATGTTACCCTCAAGGCCGTCCAAAAGGTGATCAGGACCTATGACAGTGTGGGTCAACGTGACAGGCTATACTCTGCGAGAGAATACAATAAAGCCAAGTATTCGAGGTTGATAGTGTGTGGAAGTCGTGAAAACTGTCAAAAAAGGGGAACAGAGCAGGGGTTATTCTAGAGAGAACTCGAGAAGAGGGAACAGGAATAGCAAGATTTGGACTTGAGCTACTCTGGGGTACTTCGTCTCAATTCTTGAGATCGATTTAGGATCGCGGCCATGCCTTTTTTCATCCCTTCTCTAGTTCTCATGCCGGCCCTCCCTTCGGAGCTTTTCACAGCGTCACTGATTTCTCATTTGACAGTGATTTAACTAGGCTGCAGCAATTAACAGGTCACCAGTCGAGCATTTATTCTAGATATGGCCAGTGGCATGACCCCGTCAGCCTAACGCAGTAAACTTGTATGGGAACCGTATTCTAATGCGTTTTCCGGGATCCATCCAGTGGAGTATCCACTCTACTCCATCGACGGAGACATCGGAGGTATATTCCCTAAATGGACTTCAGGCCAGGAAAACGAGCCGTGTGCTGATCAGAAAGCTCGCTGTATCGTCTCCTCATGCCAGTGCGTCTAACACTCGTCCTCGTGCTTTTAACTACCTGCTTCCACGCAGAGTATATGCACTCCATCCCAGATGTCCATGAAGCCAAGCCGTCGCGGCTCCGTAGAGCTATTTAATGATGACCTCGATGATCCGCCTGTACACCATCATCAGCCGTCACCGATATACAGTAAGAACTCAGTCTCCAGGAGTCGTTCGACTTAAATCCTCGAGCCAATTTTTTCCATGGCTCTTCATCCCACTGTTAGCACATCGCAGGCCGGACCCGACCAGTTTGTACACACAGGACGGCCGACTCCTTTGCATCACCACAGCGCAGATGTTGGGCGGTCGTCGCCGGCGAGTGAACACCACTATGCTGGACCGTCTCGGATCAACTGGCTCTGCAACGCCTCCACTCCCAGCCCGACAAGTCCATTGGTGCCTAAGAGGCCGCCTTGCGCCCATACCATCAGTCGCTCCGTCTCTTCGCCCTCTCCTCTCAGTACTCTCACTGCCAGCTCACGCATATACAGGCACCCAGCGCTGTCGAGCAACCATTCGCTACAGCTCGATATGCCATACCACGACAGCGACAGCTTAGCTCAGCCGGAAGACCGCGCGACGCTACAGCAGAAGCCGCTCACGCCAATCATAGAACAGGCATACTCCGCAGGCCAAAGACGCTCGCCTGGAGAGAACTCGCCGAGGACACCTGGCACGCCTGCCTCGCTTGACCAGGGTACGACTCTGCGCGTTCTAGCGCCGCTTCTAACTTTGTAGCTCACGCAGTGCCTTCATAAAAGGAGACCATGGATCGACCTACTCGGCCTTTTTGAGGCGACCCCTCAAGCGTACCATTTCGCAGAACTCTGCGAGCTCACTTCGAACGATGGGATCGGTGTCCGCGATATCACCTACCCTCCCTCCACTAGATCTCCGCCCCCCGTTTTCTATATCACACCGCAACGGCCCCCAGCTCTTTTCGACAGTCTACGAGGACGCAGGGTCCGAACGCACAGGCAGCTTTGTCACAGCGCGGTCAGGGAGCGACGCTGAGAATGGGGGAAATCAGGCCACTGCGCCCGCCGCGGATGGGGACACAACCCTCGTGGCTTCGTCTTCCCAGCCGCTGTTCTCATATGAACTGACTCATGAGCCCGAGCCCTTCCTCGATTCTGACCGAACGCTTGTAGCCTCAATGTCCCCACAGCCGCGTGCCCGCAGCCCTGCATCCTGCTCATCATCTTTCCTCGCTCGGCGTTGGCAAAAGAGTCTGTCGTTCGGAAGTACCCGACCGTCGTTCACCCATCTCATGCCGAAGCAACTCTTCACTTGGTGCCCGTCGCACTCCGCGCTACTGTTCTGGGCTGGCTTTGCCGCGCCCTGGTGCTGGCTAATTGGTGGCTGGCTGCTCGCGGACGAGGGAGGAGGGCGGAACGTGGGAAAGGGACCGATGCTGCCTGTGTGGACGGTCCACAAAGATCAGGCCCGGGCGGCGGCGGCGGGGCGCGGTGCAGGCATGCGCAAGGAGAGCGGCGCAAGGGATGACCACGAGGCAAAAGGTAAGGACAACGACACAAGATCGGATAAGGAGGTTGCACTACAGGCGGACACACGACGAACTCGGTGGTGGGCACACTGGAAATGGTCTCAGGGTGCCCTTTCTATGCCTGCGCCGGAGCCAAAGACACCCGTTCTGAGACAAGAGAAGACGAGACAAGAGAAGGCTTTGATGTATGTCCGGACAATGCCTGCTGCGGACGCGTGGGTGGCCCGCTGCCGCATTGCTGCTATACTGAGTGGCGTTTTGCTTGTGATTGCACTTATCGTGGTGTTAGTAGTGGTACGTAGAACACGTTGAAGGCGTTTCATGGCTCGTGGACTCGATACGATCATACAGTAACTTACAGCACGCAGGCATGTGTTTTGTATGATTTGGCAGCAGCATGTACATTGCACATTTGGGGTATGTCCAAACATCACGTACACCTTACACCATCAGCACCTTGTATGATAGAATAGCTTCGGCATTAGCCATGTGCAGTAATGTAGAATGAATTATGCATGGGGAGTTTGGTGATGATACATATCCTGCTTTTCAACCTTCCCCGTCCACGAATAACGATAAACTTTAGCAGAGGGTGGGGAGATGGCAACACAGATACAAGTCCAAAAGATAGCATGGCTTCCAGTGCGAGCACCGTAGTCCACAAATAGGTGGACGGCCCTGTAATCAGTCAGTAAGGTCGAGATATGAACGGAACAAGGACTCCTGGCGCAGTGATGAATGGGCAATCACGCCGTATACGTGCAGGAAGAGTCGCGGGAAGCGGCGAGTGAAGTAGGAAAGATAGCCTTCCGGCATCGGGCCAACATGGCGCTTGACGTTGTCAGGCAAGTCCTGATAGTGGTGTTTCTGACATCGTTCGTAATGGTAAGCAGACGGTGGCACGCTAGAACTGAAACTCCACAATACCTTGTTCCGCAGAGCACGTAACAGATCCTGTACCGATCGACCATCGTATTTCCTGAATTTCCCAAGGTTCTCGACAAAGACCTTGTCAAGGCGGGAGGGCCAATCCGATCCGACGACGTTGATGGCGCCCTCCTCCAGCGACACCAAATGCTGATCTCTCGGCTCACGGCACATTATCTCGAACCGATCAGATGCATCCTGCAAGAATGATAACCGTCTTCCGGGATCCCAAAAGTAAGGGTGTGTCAAACACGTAGTTGTATCTGGCCTGCGATCAAATCATCAGTATCCTTTGTACAACGGCAATTAAGCCGTCGACTTACCGGTCTGACGCCTCCGGCTCAAGCATAGAACTGATCAAGTCGACCGCCTCCGAACCCTCCTCGCCAAACTGCCCTAGCCCATCTAATGACCGCGCATTCCGAAGGATATTGACTTCGCGCTCGAAGCGATCTCCAAATGGATGCCCGCCGTTCGTCAGGGTATAGTAAAATAAGCAACCGAGTGCAAAAATGTCCACGGTCTTTGTCAGGCGTGTTGGCTTCCCCGTTCCCAAGTTGCTTCCCGTGGAGGTGCTCACACTGTCACGTGAGGACTGCGACTGATCGTCTCCAGTTGTCTCGTCCAGTTTGACCTCCCCTCGCAAAATCTCAGGTGCGCGCCAGCCAACGGTACCGACGCCCATCACTCCACCTGCCGTCGGCAAAAAGCTCGTTTGGTCAACGTCGAGTTTGCGGCACAGACCGAAATCAGAGATGAGCATGCGATGTCCCGCAGACTGGCCTACGCCCTTCTTCGCACTGGATATGAGAATATTTTGTGGTTTGATATCTCGGTGTACGATTTTGAGTGCGTGCAGGTGTCGCAGGCCTGAAGTGATCTGCTGAAGGGCCCGCTTTGGCTCGAAGGCTACAGCGATATCACGGTACTGGTCTGGTCGGTCAATGACGTCCGCTAGCGATGCAGGACACAGCTCAAGGGCGATGTACAAGAAGTTGGCCTGGGCCTCTTGATAATAGTATCGGATGACGTTGGGGTGGTCGTCTGCGTCCTGGAGTAAGCTCACTTCTCGTGAAGCAAGTGTGACAAAATCTTGCAGCAGCCGCTTGACGGCTACGGCACGTCCCTGCAGAGAGCCCCGGTACACAACCGTACCGTGAGACCCAAAACCTGACAACATTCGATGAGTAACGAACGTGAAACTGGTATGAAAATCAACTAACCAAGGACTGTGTCCGAGACAATTAAAGAAGGGGAAGATAGTGGTTTTGAAGCCGGTGTGACAATCATGGAAGGCGTTGTTAGGGCTGTCAATTCAGGTGTTTTCTCTGGCATTCCTGTATCCGTGTTGTTAGGTTTCTCCATCTCTTCCCAGTCTCCTTCGTCCACCATTGCATCTTTTACGGCGCTCTTCTTCCGCTTGCCTCGTCTTCTTCGTAACGGTTTCCGCTTCCCAGGTGCGGCTGTCGCCTCCCCTTCTTTCTCACTTTCATAGTCACCAAGGTCATCTGGCGGTTCCGCAAGTACATGCAATAATTTTGTAGTGCTGTTAAGAGGTGAAGCACGGGAGAAGACCACTTTCTCTTGCGCCATCTGCGAATCTGATGATGACGTCGATGTAGTAGCATGCATTCTGCCGGGTAGATTCGGTGGCCCGTCTGGTACGTCAGGCAGTACCCGAGCTTCAGGTATTGACGGCAAGGCATCACCATTAGCTGTCACCGAATCTGAGTTTGACTTTTTGCTTTGTTTCGTTGTCTCCGGCACCTTCTCCGCAGGCTTAGCACCTCTTCTGAACACCCGGATGAGGACAGAACACAGCACCAAGCATAATGTAATCGTGAAGACAGCCAGTGGGTTCTGCACAAGTGGTGTGACACCAATAGTCGTCTGACGTTGTCCAGTGATAACCCACGGCCAAGAATATAGCACAGACCGGTTTCCGTGGTCTAACAACATAGATGCGCTGTCATTTTCCAGCTCCTGCGTGTCCGTATTAACAGATGGCGGCAACGCAACTGATGGAGCGCCGTCCAGCAGGCGCGCAAGGCGTGAGCGACTATCGGCTTCAAGCGCCCGCACGCCTGTCGAGCAACGACGATTGGTGCTCCCACTTCGACACAGCGCTCGCATGTATGCGGAAGAGACAGGGCCCTGAGACTCTATGACGTTTGGCGGAGGATCGATACTCTTGAGGTACCTATCATCAGGTCCGCCAAAGACGACGAGTGGAAAGCGGTCAGGGCTCATGGCGAAGAGCGAGCCGGTCTCCTCCACCAAGCCAACAAAAGCTGAATCGATGTTAGGGAACCGATGCAGCCGAGCTGCTGTCGGGAGATCAAAGGTGGGAAGGACGTCCTGCAGTCGAGGTCGAGGCTGGAGTAAAACAAAGGGTTGTTTCCGACCTGGACTTCTGACAACATCGAAAACTGCAACACTGTAACAGAAGGCGATAAGTCCTGATCCCGAGGTAATTTTAGGAGGTGACATGATGAAAATGCTCTTGTCATAGACATCGCCCGACATACAGTGCCAGTCCTATGCTAGCTAGTAGCAAGAAGGATTACTCACACAGGGTCTTTAAATCTCTGCCACCATATAAAGGTGCTCTCCGACGCACTGACGTCTACAGTATCTAAAGACCGAGCCTTGAACGAGATGACTTCTCCACTGGGTAGTGGTTCGACATAGGTATCATCTGTTGTGCGGCGATAAGCCATTTGGTGATCGAGGTCCTGATTATTCGGCCCGTAGGTCGAAAAGGAGAGGTTGTGCACGGGTGGCTTCGGTGTGTGCGGCGATATAGGGCGTGTGTGAATAGAGATGTGATAGTCTTGGTTAAAACGGCTCGTGTAGGTACATTACACCTGATGACATATAAGACAAATACTTACCAGTTCGTCCAATGTAGATATCAGTAGGGTAGTCATTATGTGGCTTGGTTCCGTCAAGTTCATCTAAGTCGATATCAAAAGGATCTTGCTGAGACATGTCCTCGAATGGATCCCAAGGACATTCAGCGTCCAGAGCAGCTTTGATACGCCCAGTCTCCAGTTCGACCACTAACAAGGAGGTCTTCTTCCTTCCCACAAACACACGCCTATCGGTATCGCCGAAACTGAACGGTGACATATCGACCAGCTGGGGCATAGAAAACGGCAGGCGCTGGAGGGGCGCCGAAGGTGAGGAAGTGACATAGATATCACCAGACTGCGGTTCGATGATATACGTTTCCTGCGAGGATGAATCGTCGTCACCGTCGAACTCGGGATGCTGCGTAGTGACGAGGGGCTGCACGGAAGCGGTGGGGAAAGATCGTGCAGTGCTACCCGCGACTTTAGACGAGGCATACGTAGAGGTAGACGGCATGGACCAGAGCTTCTCTCCAGTTGCCCTGTTGAGCGCATGGAATTTGCCGTCAACAGAAGCGACAAGAACTACATTCACAAGCTCCAAGGAGTCCATGCCGTGTGCGGAACCCGCTCTGGCTGGGGGCGAGAGGAAGCGGAGGTCGTCGACCTCACCGCGGTCCGGTGCAAAGGCCGATGCGAGGTCCCGATCATGTCGCAAGGAGATCGTTTCTGCAAGACATACGGCGAGAAATACGGAGAAAAAGAGAAGGGAAGGGAGAAGAAATGAGGGGGGAGACATGGATGGTCATAATTCTCGGTTCAACGCAAGACTTGGTGCTGTCCCGGAGGCAGTTCCTGGTAAGACCCCGTTGGACCGGCATTATCACGGCCCTCAAACACCCCTCCGTATAACTTTGTTCGTTTAAACTTTAAGTGTCTTCTTTTTCTTAAGTGGAGTTTTAAGGATTAGCAACAGTTGCTGAGTCTGCTTTACACCTGAACATATGAGAGGGGGATTATATCCCTTCAAGCATATGAAAGTTCAGGCCACCCCGCGGAAATGCGCTTACGCACTTCGCCGGCGGTGAGGAGCATGGACTCGGCGAGACGGCCACCATACCCGCGAAAACCCCTGTAGAATATAAACAATCGTCCTGCGGGATGCCCCATCGTGGACAGTGCCTTGCCAAGACCATCCGGGCGAGGATGGCCTTGTTTCTAAAAGGAAGATTGCTCGAGAGCAGGCAGTCGAGGTGCAAGCGGGCGTATATGGTATTAAGCCAACAATACTAATACGCTATTTCATGACGGGGGCTAAGACGGTCAGCATCTTCTTAGTGTTCTATATGCTATTCACATTGAGTTGCCAGATAAGACTGATCATGAATTCGGACGCTAGGATAGTAAAGAAACTGTAGAGGTCGTTTTTAAGGAAGTCAATTGTACCACACTGCAGTGGCCACCACCACCTGTCGAAGCGTAAAATTTTGATGCTGCACGTAGATTATTTTTTTATTTTATTTTATTTTTTT
>QLPM01000733.1:0-23313 GCA_003314695.1 Albatrellus sp. MG142
ACTGCATCCAAAATGACCCCCGCCGGAGACTGGCTTTCCATCAATGTCACCGTCGCGCAGGCCAACACACTGTTCGGCACCCAGTTTGACTCGTTTACTCACCAGGCCACTGGCGAAACAACCGTGCGCACACTCCAGTACTCGATCCCTGCCAACCTCCGGGGTCACCTGGATTTCGTGCACCCGACTATCATGTGCGTACCAGACATACCGTATCGGATCATAATAATTGTCCTGACCACTATGTGTGCTCTTCAGCTTCCCTCAATACCTCAAACGCCGATCCGTGGTTTCCGTCCCGATCCCCAAGAGTATTGTTCACGCGGCTAACCTGACCAGCAGTTCTGCTCCGGCATCGTGCAGCTCGGACATCACTCCTGCCTGCGTGGAGGCGCTCTACAATATTCCGACCACCAGCGCGACACAGTCATCGAATGTGCTTGGCGTCACAGGCTACATTGGTCAATTCGCAAACCAGGCTGACCTACAGGTGTGTATTTGCAGACGCCACTAGGTCACCAGACTACTCTGTTGACACGTAGCTGGTGTAGACATTCCTGCAGAACCTCCGTCCCGACCTGCCATCGACGAACACGTTCACTCTGCAGACACTTGACGGTGGCCAGAACTCTCAGGACCCCAACCAGGTTGGCACCGAAGCCGTGCGTCTACCAGAGAATTCTCATATCATATGTTGCTCATCACCTTTGGGATTGGTAGAACCTCGACACGCAATACACCGTTGGCATCGCCTCTGGTGTCCCCACGGTCTTCATCTCGGTCGGTAACAACAATAACGACGGCCTCTTCGGCTTCCAAGATACTATCACACACCTCCTTAACAAGTCCAAACCCCCACACGTTCTCACCACCAGCTACGGTGCTGATGAGACTGGGATAACCTCATCGCTCGCTAAGTGCGCTTTGGCAGTTTCATCTCTCGTTGTCTGAGACACTAATGTGTCCTTGGATGCTAGCTCTCTATGCAATGCGTATGCTCAGCTTGGTGCTCGCGGTACTTCCATTCTGTTCTCCTCTGGTGATGGTGGGGTCTCCGGCTCCCAGAGCAGCAGCTGCACTAACTTCGTCCCCACCTTTCCGTCTGGATGCCCCTTGTGCGAACCTCTCCTCCCTTGTGAAGTAGTAATCTGATGGTAGCTTATATGTAGCATGACCTCCGTCGGCGCTACCTCTGGTGTCCCAGAGACCTCCGCCTCCTTCTCTTCCGGGGGCTTCTCAAACATCTTTTCGCAACCCTCCTACCAGTCCAGCGCCGTCTCTGGCTACCTCAATACGCTAGGCGGTACCAACAGTGGCCTCTTCAACCCTCATGGCCGCGCCTTCCCCGACGTCGCGGCGATCGGTGACAATGTCGAGATTGTGGTCAACGGGCAGAGTACTTTCGTCTCTGGCACCAGCTGCTCCAGCCCGATTTTCGCCAGCATCATCGCTCTCATCAACGACGAGCTCATTTCCGCGGGCAAGAAACCGCTCGGCTTCCTTAACCCCTTCCTGTACTCCAACCCCTCGATATTCAACGACATTTCGACTGGTAGGTGCACCTTCCTGTTGGGTTTCCCAATGCTGACGGGTCGTGTGTCCGATAGGCAGTAACCCTGGATGCGGCACCAATGGCTTCCCGGCGGCCTCTGGGTGGGACCCCGTAAGCGATGATTTCCCAGAGCGTGCCAATACGTGTGTTTGGCTGATGGTGTCCGGCATAAACAGGTCACTGGTCTTGGCACCCCCGACTACAACCAGCTCCGGGCTGCTGTCGGGCTTTAATCTTACGCATCGGTATGGCATCGTCACGTGGTTTCCGCACATAACGTAACTTGATCACTCCTTTCCTGAGTACCTGTGTCCCTATTTTTTGTTGTGCGTTCCTATTGTATCTGGGCACTCCTCTGTGTTACCTCACTCGGACTCTTGCTGGCTTTGCGTCTCTTGTTGTGATGCGGATTTGAGATCACACCAGTTGGCGGTCTTATGTGTCTGTATTTTTAGGGAAGAGAAATTGTGTGCTTTGCTATGCTCTTCTTGGATCGTTTAGTAAATTAACTACCGAACGCGGTATTGGCTGCTTCGAGAACTGTGCGGAAGATATATGTAGACAGTTTCACACGCTTTTCCTGTGCTTATGTCATCAATTCCTGCCCGCCATTGTCGGCAATGAGCGCGAGACACGAGACACGAGTCGTGGGAATGAGACTAGGCTTCGTGATATCCACCAGTGTTGATTTGACAGTCTTGAGTGTTGTTGCTGCTGCCATGAAAAGAGCCTTGCAAGGTCCCTAGCGCACAGCCTCAGTCAAGCCTACCCAGAGTGACTATAATATTAGTCACCTAGCACACAGCCTGTACAGTGACTAATGAGCAACAAATAAAGTAACAGTAAACGCAATATCTCACCTCGGTCAAGCATACCCAGAGTGACTGAGGGAAACATCTCCACTCTAGATATCAACAAAAGAAGGTTAAAAACCTTACAAATCTGCAGAGTACGGCTGAAAACAAATACCAACGTACAGTAATAAAACATGCACGTGGGTACATGCGCCGGTTTGCCACTTCAACATTGAGTACATGTACTAGTGTCTTAAATACTACAGAGTATGAGATTCCAGATGATTTGTATGCAGGGTAGCATATAGCAGAGTAAAACATGAGCATCAGTGAATAAGAAATACATGCGTCGTCGCAGGGAAAGAGACTATGATCCTCACAACTCGTTAATGGCATCCAAAGCTGCCCTTGCAATGCCACCTCACCATCTCCTTCATGTCCGGCCTATCACACAAGTCCAGACATTCGCAGAGTCTGTTGTAAACAACAGCATCGCGCACCAGCACACGCGCATACTTACATGTGCGCGCACTCGCAGAGGCGTCGCCTACGATGCGCAACAGCCAGGATGACAGAACAAGCAAGATTTCACATATACCTAGTCATACGTCGCACTCTCTTTTTTCCTCAGTCCTCCAAGCAGAGACTGAGGTCAGTACTATCATTACACACACTCCCTGTCATATTTCTTACCTACCTCTACCTTACAGA
Organism: Albatrellus sp. MG142; assembly: GCA_003314695.1. Taxonomy (NCBI): domain Eukaryota; kingdom Fungi; phylum Basidiomycota; class Agaricomycetes; order Russulales; family Albatrellaceae; genus Albatrellus; species Albatrellus sp. MG142. The sequence goes on from QLPM01000733.1 coordinate 3,058, forward strand.
GTATCTACAGGTATGATAAATATACAGTCAATCCTCCAAGCAGAGACTGAGTGCATCTACAGACACCGCGCGCGCGAGTGCCACTAACTGAGACCTTTAAACTCCAACAGAGTCAAGATTCATAAAACCTGTGACGACGAGGGACTCAGCGCTTGTACGTAAGCCACTATAATCATACAAAGATATCCCCTTCACGACATACTACTTTGTGCTCTCAGATGTGACAGAGGACTTGTGTCTCACAGTACCGTACAGAATATGTCTTACACAGGGCGGGTTCGCCCCATAGACAATAATGGAAACAAATTAAAAATTAAAAAAAAAACAACCTTCATCACAAATGGAAAGGGCCCTCATCTCTAAAATCGCGAGGAGCACAGCAAGGGTACTCAATGATCTCCTTCATTATACATTCCCATTGATGGACATTCCTAACGAGCCATGTCCAAAATCTTAGCTTTAGCACCGTCTATTAGTTATCCGCTGACGTCTCACCGTTTGACTTTTTGCTCAAAATAGCATCACGCTCTCGACGTGTCAACAGTGTCGTCAATCACCTCGTCACATCTATGCCGTTCAGAGCACTCATCTCGGAACCCTGAAGGGAACAATACCCCAGGTCAAGGACAAGATAAATACAACCAGACATACTTTCTCGTCCCCCTAATAATATAAATGCTCCAGACCCCCAAACCATGTGCTCCTAAACCCTCATACCAAAAAGAGACTGAAAGTTCGCGAGAGACCGAGAGAAAAAAACACATCAGAAATTCAGAAGAACGCCCAGCTACAATGGAAGTACGCAAGAGAATATGTACACAGATAAGTACGACTAGAGCCCAACGGCAACCCGGAGATTATTGAAGTCAGGGGTGCCAAGACCCGTCACCTATACCGGACACCGTAAGCCAATGCGCGTGCATCATGGAAAAAACATCGCTTACGGGGTCCCATCCAGTGGTAGCTGGGAAGCCGTTGGTGCCGCATCCAGGGTTGCTGCCTACATGACGCACGACGCGTCAGCATTGGAGAGCTCGACATGAAAGAGCACCTACCGGTTGTGATATCGTTGAATATGCCGGGGTTGGCGTACAGGAGGGGGTTGAGGAAGCCGAGCGGGCTCTTGCCCACGGCAATGAGCTCGTCATTGATGAGAGCAATCATGCTGGCGAAGATCGGGCTGGAGCAGCTGGTGCCCGCGACCAGGCTGCCTTGCTGCTGGTAGACGATCTCGACGTTGTCGCCGATCGCCGCGACATCAGGGAAGGCACGGCCATTGGGGTTGAAGAGGCCGCTGTAGGTGCTGCCGAGCCCATTCAAGTAACTGGTGACAGCACTAGATTGGTAGGAGGGGAGCGAGAAGATGTTGGAGAAGCCACCAGAGGAGAAGGAGGCGGCGGTCTCAGGGATACCAGAGGTAGCGCCGACGGAGGTCATGCTACAGATAAGCTGCCGTCAACGAATTATTTGGGTAAGGGACAAAGGGAAAAGGGGTTGCGCACTAGGGACAGCCAGACGGGAAGGTTGGGACGAAGGTGGTGCAGGTGGTGCTGCTCTGGGAGCCGGAGACTCCACCGTCACCAGAGGAGAACAGAATGGAAGTACCACGAGCGCCAAGCTGAGCATACGCATTGCACAGGGAGCTACCATCCAAAAGCACATTAGTATCTCAGACAACGAAAGAGGCTGCAAAGACATACTTAGCGAGGGATGAGGAGATCCCGGTTTCATCTGAACCGTAGCTGGTTGTGAGGACGTACGGGGGGGTGGCCTCATTCAGGAGGAAGGTAATGATGTCATGGAAGCCAAAGACACCGTCAGTGGTGTAATCACCGACTGAGATGAAGACCGTGGGGACACCAGAGGCGATGCCAATGGTGTACTGCGTGTCAAGGTCCTACCAAACGCGAAGGGAATGAGCAATATATGACATGGGAATTCTATGGTGAACGCACAGCTTCGACACCAGCCTGGCTCAGGACCTGCGAGTTCTGGCCACCGTCAAGTGTCTGGAGCGTAAACGTGGTGGTCGAAGGCAGGTCGGGTCGGAAGTTATAAAGGAAGGTCTACACCAGAAATGTATCAACAGCGTAGCCTGATGACTGAGTGGCGTGTGCAAATACGCACCTGGAGGTCAGCCAGGTTCGCATACTGATCAATGAAGCCAGAGACGCCCAGCACGTTTGACGGTTGCGTTGCTTGGGTGGTCGGAATATTGTAGAGCGCCTCCACGCATGCGGGCGTGATAATCGAACTGCAGGATGCTGGAACTACGTTGCTAGTCAGGTTGACCGCGGGGATGACGTTCTTGGGGACCGGGACAGCTACCACGGATGGGCGTTTGAGGTACTGCGGGAAGCTGAAGAGCACACATAGTGGTCAGGATAATCATTATGATCCGATATGGCATGTCTTGTACGTACACGATGGTCGGGTGCACGAAATCCAGGTGACCCTGGAGGTTGGCAGGGATCGAGTACTGGAGTGTGCGCACGGTTGTTTCGCCAGTGGCCTGGTGAGTAAACGAGTCAAACTGGGCGCCGAAGAGTGCGTTGGCCTGCGCGACGGTGACATCGATAGAAAGCCAGTCCCCGGCGGGGGTCATTTTGGACGCAGTGAGGCCATTGCCGGAGAGGAACGTAGTGACAGCGTCGGAGCTGGCCTGGGACGGAGCGACGAGTGCTTCGACCTCCTCCTTGGAGAGGAATTTCCCGTACAGTGGGTTTCCGGGAGTGCTGACTGCCATCAGGGCATCCTCGAGACCTGCGCGGTTGTTCTGAACGAGCGCAAGGCGCAGGTTGAGAACATGATTATTTGGCGCAGCACCGTTGCGAACAAATCCACTGGGGATCGTCTCACGCCGTTCGTGCACGATCATGGTGCGCGGTGCGGGGGATGCGAGCACAGACCCGAGGGAGAAAGTGAGCAAGACAACCTTCAAGAGGGGTAACATGATGATGCTGGTGCCGGAGGCGAGAGCTACAAGAGGAAGTGAGCAAAGAACAGGGAGAACGGGCAGCGTTCCTGGAATTCGGAGAGCTGAGTGCTACAGGTTTTATAGGTCTTTTGGCGCTCTATCTCACAGCGACCGTGTACTGAGTTGAAATGAGCACGGTGTCTCCGCATCTGCGGGTGTCCATGGGGCATCTCGTATGTGCCTTGACCCATTAGCAGTCCGACAGCATGATACAGATAAGACTCACTGAACGGGACACGGATAGTCTGCTGGCATGGCTAGCATATGGTGTCACTCCTTCTCGCCTTCCATTTCCTTGAAAACATGATACTGCATGAGAAAAAGTACGGCTTGTCCAAAATTAGAAATGATGTTCTGCCCCATCCTCGAGCTTGCTGGATTGCCACGGGGACAGAAGAATGAGTTGTGGATCATCGAGCGTACTCACAATACTCCTGGCCAAAATATTTGCACCTAGATATGGTGTTTATTATATATATCTCACGTCGTAGTGAACCTTCGGCATGCAGGTGAAGGCAAGAGAGCAATCGCGATGCACATCTGCATAATATGGCGCTTGCCTACGCTTGCCCGAGTTGAGCTGACACAGCAGCAGTGGGTGCATACATTGTGGGCGATAGGAGCACACAACAGCATAGTCACAGGGACAGAACGCTGGTGGATGCATAATGATGCACCTCGGATAGCTCTGATGGTAAATTGAGTGCCAGAAGAGGCTGTCCTGTGCACACACTATCAAGATGTAGACAGTTATGACGATAGGCGTGCGTCGTTCTCACGAAGGCACCTTTGTGTCCCGCTGGACGACACGCCCACGGGCCGTAATAACCGGGGTGCAGCATCCCTTGCATGGAGCCATGGTACCACTACCACTACTACCACTACAATGACTTGGGATGCACAGATTCTGAGATGCTGGCGTTCCCAGTCCGACCCGCTATATCTAACTGTCGGCGCACACACCAGATCGGAGTCTTCAGCCACCTCGGTCATGGGTCTCTTTCCTTGTGACAACGCTTCGTGAGTTTGTTATTCACTGATGTTCCTGTTTTACTTTACGGTAAGCTACGTACTCCGGAATCTTCCACACTCTGTTAAGACACCATTACATGTACTTAGTGCTGGAGGCAGGACTGTTTGGCCGTCGATTTTGCCAATTGCCAGCAGAAGTAGCAATTGCTAGGGTGGCAGAGCTGAGATCGTATCCAAGGCCGCACTGCGTGCGCGAGAAAAACCAGTAGCAATGTACTATCTACACGTTCGCCATGCCCTTGAATTGATATCCCAGGAACCTGCCTCCTCACTGCCAGTGTCCTGTCGGCCATACATATTGTCTCATCATCAACTCGGGTCACAGTGTTGTCATCTATACACCGTAATTCGTCGAAGGGATAGACTGAAGATGGCTCGACCCTCTGTATGATGACCCAGTTCTTCAAATGCCATGTCTATATAATCCACAGTTAGAGTCATCACCTGCTACTGGAAATGGAGGCTGCCATGAAAACATCCTCTCAAGTTCTTAGCAACATATACATTGATGCCCAGGGTAAATTTGGAGGTGGGCAGCCACATTTGAGCTATTTGGGGCCATGCAGAAGGATGTTGTACAATGTGTAAGCTCATGCAGTTGTCAATGCAGGAGGGTACAACAAAATTTCTACTCTGACTACAATGACATGATAATCTACGCACAAGCATTGGCCAAGGCCATACGTTTACCTAGCCATAGATCGATCAGTCCACGGTCTTGCCATTTTCTGCCAGCCTGCGCGCCGAGTTTTGCCAAATGCCATGGGATGGGTACAAATATAACTAAAGACCCTGCAGCTGCGCTCGCTCGGGTAAGCTCGCAATCCCGACGGCGGCCCGATTTCAAATTCCAACACAGTGGTAGGCATCTTGTTCGCGAAGCTTGTCTCGTTCCCGCGCACCATCTCTCACGCGGACCGTGCCCATCACACTCCACTAGGAAGTCATTGACGATTTATCCGTGTCTCCGAATTTCTTCTGGTAGATCTAGGGTTTTCCCGATCCCCCTACGAGGCGCACGCCAGAATCAAGGTTGCATCAGGCCAGCATGTTCCAACCCCCTTTACTAGCATTCCGCTTCCTATTGAAGACGACTTGGCGCCATCTTTTTGAGTTTCATCACGCTTGGCACCAGAAGTACTGTAACTGGATGATCATTCAGGCTGACATAACTCAAGTTCATCTCAGACTGCAAAGAGCACATGGCACGAAGACACGGCCCATGACCATGTTCGTAAGGCGCAACAACATCGGGCCCATGTTGACGCGCAGGTCATTGACTAGCTTCGTGCCGAGCACAAGCACGTGTTTATAAAGTGCGTGTTGTCTACATAAACGAGGAACTTTGTACATACCAAATACAATATAGAGCGTACAGAGCGTCGAACCACTTTGGCAGCAGCATCGTGACAATTAGCAGGACTGCATCCTCACTGCGTGGGTACGCCCCGGCAATCTGGCACTCATCTTTGCGAAGACGGCAGAGGCAGCATGTCGGTTTTCGATGGGGTACAGCGACGAACGACTTGAGTCGCGGTAACCACACTGATCGACTGACTTCTCGACAACCTCTGGCCGCGGCGATACCGCGGCTGCTCCGGGCCCTGTGTGCCGATTTTCGCCAATGTGTCGTTTCATGCTGCACATTACAACATGCCAAGTACGTACGACATAGCTCGACCATGTGCTGACGATGCGGTACCAATGTCTAAGACTAAAGCCCAACGGCGGCCCGAAGCTTGATAAAGTTAGGGGTGCCGAGACCAGTGACCTGTTTATGCCGGACACAGTCAACCAAACTCGTGTACCGGTCCGCCCTGAGAAAGTATCGCTCACTGGGTCCCATCCAGTGGTCGCTGGGAAGCCGTTGGTGTCGCATCCGGGGTTGCTGCCTGTCGGGCATACGACGCGTCAGCATTGGAGAACCCGACGGGAAAGTGCACCCGCCCGTCGTGATGTCGTCGAAAATGCTGGGGTTGCCGTATAGGAAGGGGTTAAGGAAGCCGAGTGGTCTCTTGCCCGCGGCAATGAGCTCGTCGTTGATGAGAGCGACGATGCTGGCAAAAATCGGGCTGGAGCAGCTGGTGCCCGAGACGGAAGTGTTCTGCCCGTTGACCACGATCTTGACGTTGTCGCCGATCGCCGAGACGTCAGGGAAGGCACGGCCGCTGGAGTTGAAGAGGCCGCTGTAGGTGCTGCCGAGCCCACTCAAGTAGCTGGTGACAGCACCAGATTGGTAGGAGGGGCGCAAGAAGATGTTGGAGAAGCCACCAGAGGAAAAGGAGGCGGAGGTCTCTGGGACACCAGAGGTAGCGCCGACGGAGGTCATGCTACATATAAGCTGCCGTCAGAGGACTGATTCACAAGAGAGGAGAAGTTCGCACAAGGGGCATCCAGACGGAAAGGTGGGGACGAAAGTGGTGCAGCTGCTGCTCTGGGAGCCAGAGACTCCGCCGTCGCCGGAAGCAAAGAAGATGGAAGTACCGCGAGCACCAAGCTGAGCGTACGCGTTGCATAGAGAGCTAGCATCCAAGGACACATTAGTGTCTCAGACAACGAAAGAGAAGACTGCCAAGACGTGCTTAGCGAGTGATGAGGACATCCCAGTCTCATCTGAACCGTAGCTGGTGGTGAGGACGTGTGGGGGGTTGGACTCGTTAAGGAGAAATGTGATGGTGTCTTGGAGGCCGTAGAGGCCGTCGTTATTGTTATTACCGACCGAGATGAAGACCGTGGGGACACCAGAGGCGATGCCAACGGTGTATTGCGTGTCGAGGTTCTACCAATCCCAAAGGTGATGAGCAACATATGACATGAGAATTCTCTGGTAGACGCACAGCTTCAGTGCCAGCCTGGTTGGGGTCCTGAGGGTTCTGGCCACCGTCAAGTGTCTGCAGAGTGAACGTATTCGTCGATGGCAGGTCGGGACGGAGGTTCTGCAGGAATGTCTACACCAGCTACGTGTCAACAGAGTAGTCTGGTGACTTTATGGCGCCTGCAGGTGCACACCTGTAAGTCAGCCTGGTTTGCGAATTCATCAATGTAGCCTGTGACACCAAGCACGTTCGATGACTGTGTCGCGCTGGTGGTCGGAATATTGTAGAGCGCCTCCACGCATGCGGGCGTGATGTCGGAGCTGCACGATGTCGGAGCCGCATTGCTGGTCAGGTTGGCCGCGTGGACGACATTCTTGGGGATCGGAACAGCAACCACGGATTGGCGGTTGGGGTACTGCGGGAAGCTGAAGAGCACACATTGTGTTCAGGATAATTATTATGATCCGATACGGTATGTCTTTTACGCACACGATAGTCGGGTGCACGAAATCCAGGTGGCCCTGGAGGTTGGCAGGGATCGAGTACCGGAGTGTGCGCACGGTTGTTTCGCCAGTGGCCTGGTGAGTAAACGAGTCGAACTGGGCGCTGAAGAGTGTGTTGGCCTGCGCGACGGTGACATTGATGGAAAGCCAGTCCCCGGCGGGGGTCATTTTGGATGCAGTGAGGCCATTGCCGGAGAGGAACGTAGTGACAGCGTCGGAGCTGGCCTGGGACGGAGCGACGAGTGCCTCGACCTCCTCCTTGGAGAGGAATTGCCTGTACAGCGGGTTTCCGGGGGTACTGACAGCCATCAGGGCATCCTCGAGACCTGCGCGGTTGTTCTGAACGAGTGCAAGGCGCAGGTTGAGAACATGATTATTTGGCGCAGCACCATTGCGAACAAATCCGCTGGGGATCGTCTCACGCTGCTCTTGTACAATCATGGCGCGCGGTACGGGGGATGAGAGCACAGACCCGAGGGGGAAAGTGAGCAGAACACCCTTCAAGAGGGACAACATGATGAAACTAGTACGGAAAGGCGAGAATTGTAGGAGGAAGTGAGCAAAAACAGGGAAAGCTGGAAGTGCACCAGGTTTTATAGAACTTCGAGCACTTTATATCACAGTGACTGTTGCGTCGAGGATTAGGAAGGGCATGGTGTCTCCTGCAGGAGGCCATAGAGCATCTCGAATGATTCATGGTAGTCAGATAGCACAAAACAGATAGCCGAACACAGATAAGACTCACTGAACAGGACATGGATAGTCTAACGGCATAATATGGTGCCGCTTCTTCTCCCTTCCATTTCACGAATATAACATTTTGCATAAGAAAATTATCAGAGATGGGCGGCAATTGGAACGGTTTGTCCTGAATTAGAAATGGTGTTCTGCTCAATCCTTGCTGACAGACCATGGGCTAGAGGTACTATGAGATGTAGATCTTCGAGAGTCTACAATATTCCTGCTAGAATATTTGCACAGGGATGGTGCTTAATATAAACCGCCCATGTCGTAGCAAGATCTCTGACATGGACATGAAGACAAGACGATACCTGCGGACCATCTGATCGCCCTGGTCTGTATTGAATCGAAGTGGTAGCAGTGGACTGTGGGCAATAGTGGCGCTGAGGGCGCCTCTTGCGTAAATCAGTCGGTCATGCAGCACGGCGATTCAGAAAGTTGGCTGATGGTACGGTAGTCGAACAACAAGCAAGAGCCAGCCACTAGCAACGGTGCCAATTGTTAGCTTCCTTCATAGACCTTTTACCGCATACCGATTGCTGCTGAAAGCAAGTGGTTCGGACGGCACGATTTTAAATATGTACAATGGGCTCCAAATGAGCAAGCAAAAGTCAACAGGGATGTGGCAAGGCATGGCTGCAGGTGACCGCGAATATATGAGCTCGTTTCTGACCTTTCCATGGTCCGATTCCCTTGATTCGCTCAGGCTTGGGATGCCGAGAAGATGATGGGCTATACGTATGGTAGTATAATACACGATGGCAATCACCGGCGGAGATTGTACACGCACATGTAGCGTGGCGACCGTTCTCACAGTTATACTAGTTGTTATTGTTTTACCAGTGCATCCTTGCAACAGCACGATGTGTGCAGTGTGCCGCGTAGCATTGTTCAGGCGTGAAGCGGGCGAGGCGCGTGGCGAGGAGACGACGGAGACACAAAGCAGACTCAGTTGATATATATAATAAGGGCGCAGATTCGCACGTGATGTTTCAACAGTCAAAAAGGATGGTGTGGGACGAAGAGACAGTATGCTATGGCGCTGCGTGGCACAGCATATGGCAACTTCATGTTCGCGTTTGCAACTTGGCACCTGTCCGATTATGTGCAGGCATAATTGACGTGGAGAGGGCATCTCGGAGGTAATTCAAGGGTGTGTGGCGTCGACCGAACTCGATTCAAGCATGATACTGGGTGCAGAGACGGTAGAGACGCTAAGTAGCTTACTCCTCGGCTTGTCATCCGACTGGTAACTGCGATGGAACGAGACACTATGACGACCCTTACTGTACACACCTCCCTGTACATGCTACGGGCTGTATCAAGATAGTGCGTACAGGCATGCACTTAGGAGACTGGCCGACTCGGTGTGTGCCCACATTGTTTTGGTACATCGTGGGCTGGTGCAGGCAGCGCCCTGTATGTCTCATTGAGGTGGTGTGTTCTAGTCCTCAGTACACTATAGTGATAGCACTTGGCTCTTCTATTCTTAGGAGCACTCCCCATTCTCCCAGTTCTTTTCTCAATTCCTCTTGCACCTCTTGCCCCCACCACCAGCTCCGTCATGTTGCCCCTCCTGAAGTTGTCATGCTCACTTTCTCCCTCGGGTCTGTGCTCGCATCCCCTGCACCGTGCGCCATCATCGTGTACGAGCAGCGTAAGATTGACCCCAGTGGATATGTACACAATGGTCCTGCATCCGGTGATCGTGTCCTCAACCTGCACTTTGCACTCGTTCAGAACAACCGCTCCGGTCTTGAGGATGAGCTAATAGCAGTCAGCACGCCCGGAAGCTCGCGGTACAGAAAGTTTTTCTCTAAGGAGGAGGTCGAGGCGCTCGTCGCTCATCCCGGGCCAGCTCCGATGCTGTCGCTAAGTTCCTCTCCGACAATATCCTCAACAGGTCACCGGCGAAACAACTGTGCGCACACTCCGGTACTCGATCCCTGTCAACCTCCAGGGTTGCCTGGATTTCGTGCACCCAACTGTTGCATGGTAACAAGACATGTCATATCAGGTCGTAACGATTATCCTGACCACAATGTGTGCTCTTTAGCTTCCCGCCTAACGTCAAACGCCCATCCGTGGTTGCTGTCCCGATCCCCAAGAATGTCGTCCACGCGGCTAACCTGACCAGCAATGTAGTTCCAGTATCCTGCAGCTCAATCATCACGCCTACATGTGTGCAGGCGCTCTACAATGTTCCGACCACCCAAGCAACGCAGAAGTAAAACGCGCTTAGTGTCTCAAGCTACAGTGGTCAATTCGCAAACCAGGCTGACTTACAGGTGTGTACCTGCAGGCGCCAAGACTACTATGTTGACACATAGCTGGTGTAGACATTCCTGCAAAAGTTCCGTCCCGACCTGCCATCGACGAGCACGTTCACTCTGCAGACCCTTGACGGTGGACAGAACCCTCAGGACCCCACCCAGGCTGGCACTGAAGCTATGCGCCTACCAGAGAATTCTTTTGTCATATATTTCTCATCACCTTTCCTATTGGCAGAACTCCGACACGCGGTACACCGTTGGCGATGTCTCCGTGGTCTTCACCTCGGTTGGTAGCAACAATAACGACGGCCTCTACGGCTTCCAAGACACCATCACATTCCTCCTTAATGGGTCCAACCCCCCACCACCAGCTACAATATGTATGAGGCTGGGATGCCCTCATCACTCACTAAGTACGTCTTGGCAGTCTCTTCTCTCGTTGTCCGAGACACTAATGTATCCTTGGATGCTAGCTTTCTATGCAACGTGTACGCTCGGCTTGGTGCTCGCGGTACTTCCATCTTCTTTGCTTCCGGCGACGGCGGAGTCTCTGGCTCCCATAGCGGCAGCTGCACCACTTTCGTCCCTACCTTTCCGTCTGGATGCCCCTTGCGCAAACTTCTCCTCTCCTGTGAAGCTGTCCTCTGACCTGTAGCGTGACCTCTCTTGGCGCTACCTCTGGTGTCCCTAAGACCGCCGCCTCCTTCTCTGGTGGCTTCTCCAACATCTTCTCGCTCCCCTTCTACCAATCTAGTGCCGTCACCAGCTACTCGAATGGGCTCTGCAGCACCTACAGCGGCCTCTTCAACCCCAATGGCCGTGCCTTCCCTGATGTCGCGGCGATCGGCGACAACGTCGAGATCGTCTACCAGCAGCAAGGCGGACTGGTTGCGGACACCAGCTGCTCCAGCCCGATCTTCGCCAGCATGATTGCTCTCATCAACAACGAGCTCACTGCCATGGGCAAGAGCCCGCTCGGCTTCTTCAACTACTTTCTGTACGCTAATGCCGGCATATTCAACGACATCGCAACCGGTAGGTGCTCTTTCATGTCGAGCTCTCAAATGCTGACGCGTCGTGCGTCATGTAGGCAGCAACCCTGGATGCGGCACCAACGGCTTCCCGGCTGCCACTGGATGGGACCCCGCAAGCGATGTTTTTTGTGATGCACTGGCACGCGCATTGGCTTACGATGTCCGGCACAGGTGACGGGTCTTGGCACCGTCGACTTCAACAAGCTCCGGGCTCCGTTGGGCTCTAGTCGTACATATCTGCGTACGTATCTTCTTGTGTGCTTCCATTATAGCTGATCGTCCGGCATGTACTGGTGACTCGTCTTGGCGCCCCCAAATCCAACGAACTCCGGAATTTCGTTGAGCTCTAGTCGTTCGTATCAATGTCATATCATCACGAGGTTCCTGCACAAAACATATCTTAATCACAGGCCACGACGCTATCCTTGTTTTATGCATTTTCTATTACCGCATTGTTTTGAAGATTTCTTTTATCCCGTCTCTTTTCTCTCTCCTAGCTTTCTGTCTTTTCTTAGGACGCGGATGCGCACCCCTTCGGTTTTGAGAGCACCGGGGGACTGTATCGTTCTTTCCTGGGACAGACAAAACTTAGCAACCAGACACAAACCGTCGGTCATACAGTAACCAGCGAGAAATTATGTACACTTAGTACGCTACACTAGTGCACTGAGGATCAGTCTCTTTCCCTGTGACGACGCTGCGTAGTACTGACCGAGATTTTATTTATTTGTTATTTTATTGATTGATGTTGTTCATATCTTACTTCACCTACTCTACCCTATGTTCGGATCATTCGAGGCTCTTGCTCACAAACTATAAAATCTGCGTGTGCATGTACTGAACCCTTATAAAACCAACGCCAGTGGCTGGCATATTGTTCGCGAAGCTTCCGTCTCGTTCCCGCACCTCGTCTCTCGTGCCTCAGCCCGGACTGTGCCCACCACAGGGGATTGCGCCGTTTTATACTAGTGTCAATTAATAATCACAGTGTATTTTTTGAAGAACTTTTGACAGCAACGGTACGACACCTGCACGTGCAGTGTGCTAGGCAAGACAAGAGGAAAGGGAGGGGGGCAATCGTGCAAGGCACAGGTAGCTATTTTATGTACCATCGTGCTCGCTCACGTAAGCTCGCGACCCTGCAACGTCACGATTTTCAAAACCCCAATATTTTTTAGCCTATGATATTGGCCTTATCAAAAGAGTTATGACGTGAGGAACATATATATTTTTAGTGAGCATCCCGCAACGCTGCCATGTCGAGAGTGGTAATTATGGTGGTCTTGAGTCAACAGTGGGACATCAGCAGAACCAAAGAACTAGAGCCAATGCTTGAAACTTTTGTTGTGACTCGCGAATTGATGGAAGTGTGCAATAAAGAGGACACACTGGTAATTTTTTGCTCTTTATGGCTTTATCGATATCTAGATGATGTGTGGTGTTCTAATTCATAAGAAATGTTTCGTTTGTTGGAACAGAGTTATCAACTTAATCCCCTACAAAGGTAATGACATTAATAATGACGATTATCTGGAGTGCTGACCCTTCAGGCACTAAGGAACTATTCCGAGTGAAAGCGAGATGGTTGTGCATAGAGCCTGTCGGTGTCCTAGTCAGCCCGCTGCCAGTTTTAACGAATCCACACAGAGCCTGATCACACCACTGTGACAAGAAGCCGAAAGAAGGCTCCGAGAACATACTGCAGGAGCAATCGGTTAACTTGGTGACCCCGGCCCGAGAAGAGTCCTGCACGTTGTACTGTGAAGATAGAGATAAACCTGGTAATATGTCAGTGGGAAGCTTTGTACCGACACATGCTCGTCACTCTGTGATCACATTACATTAGGTACGCTCAAAGTTGACGCATTTGAGCTCCGCATTTCTCAAATGCGACAACTGTGGCGCAAGAGTCGCATTTCGTTTCGCATTCGTGACAGCGTGTGACCGGTCGTGACTACATCCATTTGCAAATTCTTTATTCACTTATCGACGCACTCGTACATTCTCGGCCCCTATTTCATGGGCAAACGTAAGGACAAAGATGGAGCGTGCCTTCTTAAGGTCTTGAACATTGTGCATATTCCCGAGCTAAGTCGATATTGCTAAGTTTGAGTACCAGAGAGTGACCTCGAAGGTAGCACATAGTCCTTATTTCCTGAAGAATTCACATATCCAGGTCAAACTGGTTGCACAGCTCTTCAAGATCATTTAGAGGAGTTAAAAAGTCCCACAGTAACATGAAGAAGATATAAGTCCTTCTGAATTGTTCATGCAAGAGTGTTTAAGGCATGTTTGTCAACGGAAAGTGATGAAACACTGATTATCATGAGGTCGGCAGCCTGTGGATCCGTTTTTGGCAATACGTGACAGAAATGCGCGAAATACGTCGCATTTGGCCTGGGGCTCTGAAGTTTTTTTTGGCCGTATTTGAGAAATGCGAAGCCCAAGTGCGAAGGCTGCATTTTTCAAATGAGTCAACTTTGAGTGTACTTATTGCCTATCTGTTCCCACTATATGTTTTCGCCCCACACGAACATATAATTTGTCAGAATAGTCGAAACTTCCTGTTGCTCAACCATTTCAGAACGTTACGGCATCAATTGTAAGGGTCCAACACGCAAGCGAGCGGTCGAACACCTAAGTCGAGTGGCGGAGCCCTAGGCGAAGCCCAAGGTTTGAGAGCGAGTGAGACTAGTAATATAAGCTCCCGAGAATGGGAAGACTTATAGGGACGAGTAGACTTGCTGATGATCCTAGAGACAAGTACGTATATTGTACAAGAGGATAAGCTTGGCTTGTCCTCTCAATCTGGTACGGTATTTATACAAGTAGCTCGAGGGCAGGTCTCCCTCTGGTGCGCGGGTGTTCGATGTAAAGTAATCCCTTATCCTCCAATAGGATCACAGGGATACGAGTCAGAGATAGTAGGCTAAACATAGACGTGAAACGAGTAAAACGAGTTTCAGGTAAAAATAGACTGAAAAAGAAGCATGGCTGTCCGCCTCATGTATCCGGCGAGGCGGATGAGTCAGAGATAGCAAAAATAGAACAGATAGCAAAAATAGAACGGGTGATGAGGGAATACCGCTTAGTCAAGTGGGAACGGACGTGACGATAACTGGTAAGGCGTGGAAGCGGTAAGGTGAAATGAAAAATAAGTCCTGGTAATCGTAACATCAATGCTGCTTCGCTGCGTACCGTACCGTCCCAATGCACTGTGACGTCCACCCGACTTTTTCCGAATCAAGTCTGTACCTCCCGTACGATGGACAGATGTGGTCAAAACAAGTAGTTATACATGGTGGAAGCAGAACCTACCACTGAAGGTTGCAGTTAGATCTGATGTATTGATTTTAAAATAGTTCTGTCTGATAAAATTGCTCCGAGGCACGAAGAGTAGAAAAACGTTTGGTCAACAGGTGCCCGGTGAGACCTCAAACATTCAAGTCAAAAACGCCACTGCCACATCAGTATGTTCTCTTATGCGGAGCATTTGCACCCATCGCCACATCCACCAGGGCTAGATACTGATCAGCATGGCTCTCACCTCAAATGCCTGCCTTTCTGGGACTGGTGAGTGTTGTAAATCCCAGCAAGCTAGCACACAACCTCAGTCAAGCATACCCAGAATGGCTCAGAATTGATGCAGGCACTAGCAGAGGTAGAAGAAGACCAATGTCCTGATGACAGGGTGGTGGAAATACTTTCAGAGGACAAGTTTGCTGAATAAGGTGGCCATGAGGTGTATATTAGTTACCTGGCACACAACCTGTAGTGTCATGACTCCCTTTTCACCCTTATTTTAACATCCATTTCTACTTATATTTCTGACTATTTACTATACAGATACAAGTCACATGACCTGTGGCTGAGATCATATTTGGTATGTCATGTGATGTCACATGATCTTATCTTATCTTATCTTGATTTGTTATCTAATGTGTCACATGATTCGTTTATCTTATCTTATCAGGTCACATGATCTCTTATCTAATCTGTCACCTGATCTCATCTCATGTGACCTGCTTACATTATTGCTGCTTACTTATCCAGTGTAGGACATGCGTACTATGCGCTGCATACGCACTGTATCCGCGCGCAACGCGCGCGCATCACATATTTACTTACTGCGCCTCTCACGGTTACTGCGCATTAGACATGCGTACAAAGGCCCTAAGCCTTGAGGCCCTTACTATAAGTACTGGCTACTTTCTCGTATACAAGCCAGTTGATTCTGGTCTTCAATCCTCTCCTTCCTTATTAGGATGAGTCTGCTAGATCTCCCAATGAAGCTGGGATATGTTTGAGTGGCTAGCATCTGGCTACACTCTTACATGTAGTATCTATAAGTGACAATAAAGTAATAGTAAAGGTAGTTATCTCACCTCAGTCAAGCATACCCATAATGACTGAGGGAAAGGTGTCTGTACTGTAAATCAACGAAAGAAAGTTCGAAACTGTACAGTACTGACAAATCCGCAGCATGCAGCTGAAATACGCGCGCACGTACATGCTCCAGTTTGCTATTCCAACAGTGAGCGCGTCCAGACTTAGCCATTTCGAGAATCCATAAATCTTGCCCGCCCTCGCAGCTTACTCCCTCTCAGTATACTCACCAGATGAGTGTAAACCCCTTGGTGCTAGTGAGCGCTAGTGCTTTCGCTGTCACACGAACTGTAGCAGCCACGCTATCACCGAATTAAGTGAGACTGATGCAGGTTGTTCAATTAATTCCAAATCAGCGATGTATTATCTGGTGAACACAATTTATGAATTCAGCATCAGGATGTTGTAGAAAGTCAAAATCGAAGCTATAAAGTGGTAATAGCGGTGGCAGTGAGCTGCCAGTGCGCCAGTGTCATTGTTTGACTCGGAGTCGCGCAATTTTAGCTCTATATGATCGCCTAGTTCACTTTCCCCGGTCATCAACATTACTTTCAACTCCGATCGCCAGATCTGAAACTTGAACAAGCTCTCATACAACTATCTTTATACCTCTTGTACTTGATCCTCGACAACAGAACCAAAGACTTCAAAGTAATCGCAATTAGGCTTTTGGCTACGCATGTTGGCTGTGCTTGTCTTGTTGGCTCAAGGATCCTTCAGACTAGAAGCTTATCTACCAATCACCTTAATCCTTCTGAATCATCGCTTGGAATCTTAGATCTTCGCTACCGACAAAACATAAACTTTGGTTCATCGGCGGGCCTTATAGCAGTCTTGATGAATGCAGTCGCTCAAGGCGCCGATAGCCGATGCTCTGTCAACACTTCCTCAGCTGAGCGCGTACACGACACAATACCCGATCATCATCTTGCGGAGCTCATAGACCTCTGGACCGCAGATAAGCGAGTGCCGTCATTGGAATCTCGGCGCGCCTGGGCCTCGGCGCGTAATCTGGCTCCATCGCTGGTCAACACTTGGTTCTCTCGTAAAAAGCACGCTCTCAAGAAAAGTGGGAAACTACGATCTGACGATACACACGAGCTTCCTGTGGGCATACCTGGGTTTGGAGATAGGGTTCGCAAAAGACGCAAGTTAGATCATAACATTGCGATCAAGACAGACGATAGCACATTGACCAGTACGCCATTGCTGAACACAGCGCCGAAGTTCTCTTCCGATGGCATAGGTGACCCGCCTGATATAAGTTACTCACCTTGCGGGCTGTACCACTCAGAACTCTCTTCGTTGTCGTCGGTTCTCCCCCACTGTCTCCCCTATCAGAGCGACGCATATACCTACCTCTTAATGGCCCCTCAACCTCTCGGGTCTAGCTTCGCTTGTAACCGCTTTTCCAACTCATCTGATTCCTTGAGCGTGGTTATGCCGACTTTGGATAACAAAGATCGGAATAGTTTGCCACCTTCGAGTTCTCCACCTCCATCTTCAATCAGATCATCCGCGCAACCGCCGTCGCGTAAAAGTTCATTCAACGGCCCGAGTCCTTCGGAAGAGACGTCGCTATACTCTGATATAGGCATCTTCATCCCTTTGACTCAGCCTATGGATCTTTATGATCCATCGCCCGTATGCGATTGTATTCTTTGCACTCCAACACCAGATATCAGTATGTATCATAAGGGATTTCATCTTCCCTTACTTCGTGCTAACATGTACACACACTCAATGCTCTCACTGCTTGATCATCAGATGCTTTGTTAGCACGAGTATTTTATGTCACCGTCCCCTCCACTGCAGCCCCGAATTCACGGTATGGCCGATCCTCAGACATACAGATGACAATCAGTACAGATACTGGTCATGACACCTTTACTATGTCCGACCCGCCTCCTGCTGACGGGCGGTTGTCAGAAGACACACAGACTCAGGTCACTGAAGAGGATAAACTATGGAATTGGCTCCAGGATGTCGGGAACGATGGCAATCTAGAGGCATTGGCATCATCACCGTATTTGTTATCTGATCAGCAAGTAACGGGACTAGGCATTTTTGAAGAAGCTCTCCATCTCCATCGATTTGCGGACATCGAAGTGGGATATATGGGTATTGCAGAAGAAGTCGATGGATGATCCCATCTTTCCCGCTCTGTTCCTTCCTTACCATTACAGTCAACTTATTCATCATGGATAGCGTCGTACCTCAATTTCTCTACATTATATGGCAGGTGTATGGGCGGTAAGCGCCTACTTTGTTCTTCCTAAATAGAAGCTTTGGATTGTGAGCAAGTGAACTGTCTTACTCCCCTGCCCCTGGAAACATGCTCGAGATTCGGAGTCTACCGGGCCTTGTCATATGGGTTGCGCTATGTTCATTTTTCGTAGTTCGATCGCGTCGAGTGTACACCACTTCCGGCACTGTAAATCAATACTATAACGGTGAAAAAAGCCAGTAATATTAGGATTGACCTCTTTCCACGTCGACTAACGACCAATTGTCAATATCAATGTGCCGGTGGTCACCGTATTTCAAAACTCCTATCAATTTCAATTACGCATACCGAAAAACACAATTCTCAACACACTCATTAGTGGTTGTCGGAGCTATGAATCGAAGATAGTTGTCTTCATTCTGACTTCAAGCTGGCCGTGTGACATATGTCGAGGAGCCCACGGTACCACGTCGAGTCTTTTTGGAAAATCCCTCCCCACTCTTGGCTTGACAAGTGACTTAGGCTGACAGAGATCTGTACTCGTGTTGCCGGCGCGTCCATCGGCTCTGATGATCATGGAGTCTTGACCTAACCAAACCGCCCGCAAGTACTCAGCTCATGGCAACTAGCAGCAGAGTATCGAGCGCACAGTGATAACATTGCTTCTCCCCTTTCCTCCTGCTTTCCGGAAAAAACAACCGCGTCATCAAGGTGAGCACCAATTACTAGGGCTAGTGGGCCGATGCAAAAAGGGAGGTCTCCAAGCAGGGGGCTCTTCGATGGGTGACGCGTCTGCAAGCCTAACCTCTCATCCACTGAAATCCTTATTCACTGACCTCTACCTTCACCTTTGATAAACGGGGGCCCCACACCTTGATCGAATCAATGATGACCTACCGAGGACTGGAAACTTTTAGGTAGACGCGATCAATGGACAAACGACAATACGTACGTGACAAAGTTGTTCGAATTCCTGGAAAGGATCGACGTCTGTCAGCGATTAGGATGAGTGGCTGATGGAGTGCTGTAGTCTCCTGGGCCAGTTGCAGTAAAATGAATGCTCGTGCCAGCCAAACTTGGCTGAAATGAAGCGAGAGGTTCATGGAAAAGAATCGTACATACCAGGGAGATGCGATCATGGGAATATACAAGCAGCGGCGCGCGCGCGTTGCAGCTAACTTCAGAACGAAGGGCGTTTTCCGGTCGTTATCGTTTGGCTACTTTGTTCGTATCTAGATCCGAATCGTAACTACACCTAAAACGGATTGGCCTCCAGGAAACCTTATGTGTCATCGTCCTGAGATCTTGTCCTGTCACTAAGCTTTGATTTGTCCTGAAGGCATAGACAGGGACTCATACAACATATTGCAATAATATTGACAAGGTGAGCAGCTGAACAATGGAGCAATGGGCGACGAGCAAGTGACATAGGGCAAGAGTTGCGACACCCGATTTGACAGTACAGCATAGGAAATCTCATCTGGATCTAGATACAAACAAACAAAGGGGCCAAGCCATAGCGACTGGAAAGCGCCCTTCGTTCTGGAATTAGCTGAACAGTAGGGGCTACATGAATCCCATTACTTGCACCCACTTTCTCACTGGATACTGCACTGGACTAAAGCTTCACAGCCACCACCCAGAAAGGTCTTAGTAGGTGTTTTGTCTCATACGCTTTATCTGTTATTCATGTATATATAAGGGACCACCTCAAGCCAACACGAGCGTCATCGCAAAGGCCATGACGGCAACAGCAGCGCTACTTGCCACAAAGGCAGGACTGGCAGCCGAATGGGTTGAAGAACCAGTAGCAGTCGCTGTCGCTGTCGCTGCAGGAGCAGCTGTTGCAATGGCATTGACACCTCCAGGCACAAATCCTGTGTTCGTGAACTGTGAAAACAACTTGAGCAACAGCTTCTGGTGAGCCATGTTTCTAACGTACCGGTTGTTCATTGCCTCCAACTGCTATAGCAGCAGCCCTGAAAGCATCGAATGTGATATTGCCAGTCGTGTTTGCGTTGATAGACCTGAATGTGATACCATCAGCCTTCAACGTCTCACTCCCATAACTGACAAAACACACCCAACCATGCCCAGCCCACAATGGCCTGCTTGCTGGCAGAAGAACCAAATAGCTGCAGAATGTATATGAATTTTCAGTTAAGTCAATTTGGGGAGGTGGACAAACGTTTTTGGTCGTTGGTAATGTTAATGCTGAACTGCTTTCCCATTGTCAGACCAGAGCTAAACCCATTGGACATAGGTAC
>QLPM01000744.1:1205-12789 GCA_003314695.1 Albatrellus sp. MG142
ATCCAACTCAATGTCCTGGGGAGATATCGTTATCTGCGCCAAACCTCCGACTAGCCGACCGCGGAGTTGCAATGTAGTATAAATGGGCCAATGCCGATTTCAAGTTCATGTTGCTGCCCTCGAGTCAAACATATTCTTTTTCATACGTGGAAAGCTTCGATGTGCAGACGGAAACTCTTTCTGCCGGCTGTCATCCACCGGCGATATCTCGTGTTCTTTGTTGATGCTGGTCTAAGCCGCACAAGGATCCTATAACCCATGCCGCTGGCTATCTCTCTCTAGCCGAACGGCACTTGCCCAGACATCACCCTCACAGAAATCTCAGTATATATAACACCCTTGTGGTCCATCTGTTCCATTTCTCACGTTACAACACCCTTTCTCATAGCTGGTATATAGGGCCAGCGGTACGCTGGTTGTCTATGTGGCGAAGGTACGTCTGCAAGGTATCGTTGCCGGCTTGACATCATACGGCAGGAGGAAGTTGACGCCATTTGAGGGATGTTCGAACACCGTGCATTGAGACGTGTAGTGAGTTACACCGATGGTGCGTGTTAGTCCGGCTGTCTTCTTACGATCTGGGACTAACGGCAATATAAGTTGCGTCGATGGTGGTTGTCACATACGACATTTTGACGACTGTATCGGATCAGGTACCTTTGAATGTGTTCTCACCGACTCTGGAAAGATTAACCTGGTTGTCCCTCAGGTCAACTTTATCTCAAGTTCATTGTATGGTACCATTTGCATATATCAATTAGCCAAGCTTGACTGGGCACGTTTTGGCAATTTGTAGGAGATCATGCAAATTAACCACTGTGTTCTACATTCTTGCTCGCTACATTCCTTGGCTATTTCAGCTGTATGTCTCTTTGGCTGGACAACTTCGTAGCTCATCGGTTTATTATCAGCGGGCTATTATCTTTCCTCGGTGCTAGAGGCGATCACTATCATTGGCCAGAACGCGCATGCCATATCTGGGTAACAACATCGATAGTTATGTTGCAAATGGTCGTCGTGATCCTTGACGTGATCATGGTTTTACGACGTATGTTCCCCGTCGATCCTGATGTTGTGACTGATTTCCAACAGGTATGATTACCCCGACCTATATCTGCGTGGCACGGCATTTCTTTTCGCCAAGTATACGTTCTATATTCTCGTTCTTACATCTTACTTGTGTCTCTCTGCATAATGACCTCGTGTGAAGTAATAGGTTTATGTATAATCTTAGCCAAAATCACGCCAGACGTGGCGGTTGACCGCGAATGCTTCGTTGTCCAGTTCCCCCCGCTCATGTTAGCCTACTGGTAAGTCATTATGGTATTGTCCAACCAACAACGTAATGTAGCTAACGCGACGTAGGATTACTATGCTCACCTTCCATACCCTTCTATTCATGCTTACGTTGATCCGATTTTTCTTGGGCTTGCGAGAGGGTTGGGGCCGCCAGCCGCTTATCTTGAGCTTCGTTGCTGATGGAACGTGGGCATACAATCTCGTCTTCGGTTGGATTATTGACTTTTTTATTTTGCGATACTGACGGCCTGTATTAATATCAAATAGTGATTATGCTCACAAACTTAATGCTTTATCAAAAACAACCCACACAATCAGCTGGTATCATGTATTCGTGAGTCGCATGGGCGCAGTAATTCTATTCATATCACTAATGGCTTGTTAGCTGGCAATTGAGCATTGCATCACTC
Organism: Albatrellus sp. MG142; assembly: GCA_003314695.1. Lineage (NCBI taxonomy): Eukaryota > Fungi > Basidiomycota > Agaricomycetes > Russulales > Albatrellaceae > Albatrellus > Albatrellus sp. MG142. Next base: position 2,915 of record QLPM01000744.1, read on the forward strand.
TGTGTGGGCCAGCTTCTTGAACTGCATACTTAACATCAGCATCTGACCCCCAGGACTAGGGCCCTCGCGTGCTCTCTGGCACTCGGCTTCGTCATTCAAATGCAGACTCAGCGAGCGTGAAGGCTGACATTGAACTAGACACTCTATCAGAGTTTACTACCACCAGGACAACGGTGGACCCTCGCGTGCGGCACGACATAATCACTGAGGACGAGCGTTCAGTTGAGGTACACAATGTACCGCATGGTCAGGCGGCTCGCACAGCCAGAATGACAGCTAAGATAAGCCGGGATGTTGACGCAGATCCTCGTGATCCGAGTATGTTTAAATCCCTGGTAGAAGATGCCGTACTCGTCAGTCAGGCCGTGTCCGAATCGGGCTCGAGTCGTACGCAAAGGCCTATACTGGCTATCAGATTCATAAGGTGACCTCACCGCAGGCGCAGGCAGCATAGTAACATAATGCACTAGGTACAACATTATACGGAACTTGATGCTCGTATAAATGCTCGTCCCACTGTAGCGCCTGCAAGCAGGCTACTGACGAAAGCGGGCGAACGCCTCATCCGCAGCAACGCTTTAGTAACACAGACCCTGACTACATCACCTTGATACACCATGCGCAGTCCAGCACTTGTGCCATGATTCCATCGTCTACTTACACTTTGCTCTATCTACTATATGCCACTCGGTGGCCACTCGCCGAGTCTGCCTTGATCTGGCCATATTAACTCTGGCCACAGAGGCTCTTTCTAGTGCATTTAAGGAGCATGGGGTATACCCCTCTCCTGCAGTTTTCGATCCCCTGTATGCAGCAAAAGAACGAATTCTACGGTTGTTTCTCTCACTCTCGCGTTTGACTTCAAGCCCGCTGCTTGTTTGCCGACTGCACTCTATTCATCTATCATCTTGATCACTGATTCTACTCGCACCAGCCTTCACAGCTGTTCACCACTGTACTACTGTAGTGGGCAGGAATCTCCACAGGATATCATGCTTGATGCTCAGGCTTGCTCCACATCGCTTGAATCTGAACCAAGATCCTGCTTCTGTGAGAGTACTATAGATGGTCACGTAATGCAACTGGCTCGTTCAATGCAACTCTTTGACTTCGGTATGTTCGGGCCAGTCTATACCCAATTAAAATTGGTAGCATCTAACGTGAAGGGTATATTAGATAATCCCTCGAGTCAGTTCAATAAAATAACAAGTTATCGTTTTGTGCGATGAGCATCTTATGTGTTTTGAGTTCACTGTATAGCTGTCATGGACCTACCACCACTGATACACCAATGTAATGTTGGAATTTTAGAAATCTGGGCGCCGTCGGGATTGCGAGCTTACGCGAGCGAGCGCAGCTTCAGGGTCGTTAGTTATATGAAGTAGCTTCCCCCCCTGTACTTCCCTCACGCGATTGCCCTTGTTCTTGCCCTGGACAAGCGCGCTGCGCGCGCGGGTGTCGTACCGTTGTCATCGATTTTCTTTCAAGTAAACTAAATGCTGCTGCCTAAGTATCAATGACATATTATGGCTCCAAAACTCAATTTAGAATCGGAATCAAGCAAGTAGTTGCGCAGAAAATGCATTGGAGAGTGACAGATGCGTTAAAGGACGCGGTGTTCGCCCCGTGGCAAAGTGATCGAGGTCCGTTTCCCTTGTTACAACTGGGACCACGTACCGTATTAGTAATAGAGGTCAACCATCTACGCGAATCGGACTTTGAAAGTTTGGACCTGTGTCACTGTTACGAGCAGTTGCATAACCTGAATATATGCCACTTTTCGACACGTCGTCTCAATCATTGACCGACATCATTTCAACATGCAAACTTCCTTAGAAAAATTGTGTAGTCGATATATAATTAGCTATTCTAGTACTCTATAGAATATAAATATGGAAGTCGAGGATGTGGGGGTGGGTGAGCAAAACAGTTGCATCTCCGTAAGGCGAAGGCCTAGCCATATCGGTTAAGTTTAATCTGCCGGCGTTGGAAGTCCCTGACCATATGGACCATAATGACTAAGCACTATATATGGTCTTTACTCGGTGGTGTTTCGTGGCGGCGGCGAACGACTGCATCATTTGAACGGCATCATGTCGTTGTGCCCCACCCATAGCCTCCAGGACTTCGACAACTCTTGCATACGAAGTCTTTGGGCTACTGCTCTTCCTGGTGTATTTGTATTTGCGCTCTCTGTCTCGTGGATTCCTCTCCCAACATGGCTTCGACAGTGCAGCGGCACTTTAGTCGCCCAATTCCGCCGTTTCCTTACTCTGTCTGAGGCAGAGGCTCTGGATGCCAAAGCAGCTGCAGGCGATACGGTTACTGGGGATGAAGACGCGCCTTTCGAGGCCATACCCGTGGATGCGTCAGCAGTTCCTTTGTGGCGGACTCTTTCTCTCTCTTGGATCGCTCTCTTTGAAGCGCTTGTCTGGCTAACAATTGGCTCGTACAACTCCATACAAGATCACGACGGGGCGGTCAACATTGCACGTCCATTTGTGACTGCACTAGCTTGGCTTTATGCCGCCATTCGCCCGGTCCTTAAACCTCAGGCTACGCCGCCTTTTGACGTATTCACCCTTACAGTTGTGCACCTTCTCGTAGGTATCTTGACGCTGGGTGGGACTCTGTATCAAAATCGTGTGGATGGTGGTTCCCTCCCTCCACCCATCATCTTGTCTTTCTATGCGGCCAACTTGGCAGCGATCTTGGTCATCCTGATCATCATTCTGGCCATGCCTCTGGCCATTCCAAGCTCCAGAGTGGACAAGGAAAAAATAGTATGTTTCTTCAAGCTTTTAATTATATTGGCGATGGCTGAGAAGTTCTACAGGGTTTAACCGTGTCACCAGAGGATTATACCTCGCTATGGGGCTGGTTAACGTTCTCTTGGGTTTGGCCACTCGTCAAACGTGTACGCTTTATTCATAAGTTTGTTCCCAACGACCTAATGTACTCTCCAGGGCACCAACGTGACACTAAATGAGTCGGACGTTTGGGCAATGAGTCCAACAATACAGTCCCGGCCACTCTTTATCAAATTCAGCAGAACTAAGTCAGCTCATTTTCTTTGCTCTGAAATAATTTGTTTCTAAACTAGCTTCAGCCGAGCAACCCTTTTACGGAGACTTTGGGCTGCTAATTCGCTGGATCTCATGTTTGTTATTTCGCCCACGGCTATTTGCTTCGCGTCTAAGCTTTTCCGCAGTCTAGACTTCGTGTTGACGTTCATCAGCGTAACGTTCAATTATGCCTCTCCGTTCTTCCTTAAGTGAGTTTCAGTATGACTCGCCGCTGACAATTGGCTGAATGATCCGTTGCATAGGCGTATTCTGGACTCCATCGCTTATCCTACACCTGAAACTCGGTCATATGCTTATATCTATGCTTTCCTTGCCTTTTTCTGCACATTAGCCAAGGTACGCGTGTCTCCTAGCAAGCCAATATGTCCTCAATTTGATCCTTCGACTAACGCCTTTCAGGCCGAAGCTGACGTTCAGCACTTGTGGTTTGGTCGGCGCGCCGCGACGCGAATGCGTTCTGAGCTTATGGCTGCGATTTACGACAAGGCACTCAAGCGCAAAGACTTTTCCGGTATTGTGGATAAGGATGCGAAGGCGACAGAGACTGCAAAGCCGGATGATGAAAAGGCAGACGACCCTAAGGCTGGTGCGGACGTAGGCAAGATTGTCAACTTGATGGCTGGCGACGCGAATAGAGTAATTCTGGGTCTTCTGTTGATCTAATGAGAAGACTTACCTTTCCGACCTCAGATCGCGCAAATGGTCTCAGGGGCGTATTTTTTATATGGAGGTAATTACAAGGCGTAATTTTTTCGAGCACCCAAATACTTATGTCCATCTTTGAGCACCGTTCGAGATCGCGATAGCGAGTATTTTCCTTTTCCAGTACGTTCTTGGCCGAATTTGGGTTGAGGAAGTACGCAACTCATTTGGCTCCCAGACTCCTTGGCTTTTCTGCCTTCGCAGGATTCCTTGTTCTCATCCTTGGGTGGCCGTTGAATAGCTATATCGCGAAACGCAGCATCCGCATCCAAAAGGGTGTCATGACAGCAAGGGACAAGCGTATGGGCGTCCTGAACGAGCTTATCGCTGCGGTATGAAATTATTGACAAGATCATTCAATGGGTCCTCAATCTAGTTTTGTTGAAGGTTAAATTTATTAAGTTCTTCGCTTGGGAGAATCGTTGGATTGAGCGCGCGCTGGACTCTAGGGAGGTTGAAATGCAATGGATGATCAAAGGTCAGTATGTTTGTCACTGTCCATGCCGTATCAGCTCGTACTGATTTTGTTGCGATTAGCTCGAATTAACTCCGTCATGTTTGCACTTCTCTGGACTGCGGCACCTATTGTGGTGTCCATCATCTCATTCTTCGCCTTCGTTGCCCAGGGAAAGGAGCTGACTGTCAGCATTGCGTTCACTGTACGTATATTATCGCTTCAGTGCCCTACAGGTAATGAATGTTATGATAGGCCATTGCCCTCTTCAACATGATTCGTGCTCCCTTAAATGTTATTCCTGCTTGGATAGTGCAAATTCTTCAGGTAAGGGATGACAATATAATCACTACGGGAATGTCTCACCAATAGTCGTTATCCAAAGACTGGGGTTGCCCTTAACCGTATCGCTACTTACTTAGATGAAGATGAAGTCGATGAGCAAGTCTCATCGTTGAAGCACTCCAAATCCGCTGCTGGCACAGCCGATGAGGAAGGTCTTGGAATTGAGAATGGAACGTTTAAATGGAACGAGGTGGAGGCTAAGAGTACGAACGAGGATAAAGGCACCAAAAAGACCAATAACCAGAGCAACAGTACAGACACCGACGTCGAAACGCAGTCTACCACTCCTAGTGAAATATCGGACCACCGGTTTGAGCTCCGCGATATATCAGTCAAATTTCCTGATGGAAAGCTGACGGTCATCACTGGCCCCACTGCTAGTGGCAAGACTGCGCTGCTGGTTCGTTAGAGCCTCAGACTCTTTGTCAGATCGCTGATTTTTTTTGCCGGTAAATTTGATAGATGGCTTTGCTTGGAGAAATGACTAAACTGAATGGCCGAATCATCATGTCAAAGAATGTATCCAAAGTGGACGAGAACGGCCTGGCACACACTATTTCTTACGCTGCACAATCGCCCTGGCTCAGACACCAATCAATCAAGGAGAATATCTTGTTTGGCTATCCTTTCAACGAAGAGCGCTATAAATTTGTCGTCGAGTGCTGCGCTTTGGGACCAGATCTTCAGATTCTGGAAGATGGAGATAATACCGAGATCGGTGCTAGGGATGCTCTAGCTGTCGAGTCATCTGTCTCTAGTGTTGACTAATGATTATTTTTCAGGGGTGTTAGTCTTTCTGGAGGACAGAAGGCCAGGTATGCAAACATACCGCAAGCACTGCCTTCTATTAGTTAATCTACGTTCAATCAGAGTGGCGCTTGCGCGCGCAGTCTATGCACCAACCAAATTCGTGCTCTTGGACGACCCGCTTAGTGCAGTTGTTTGTATTTTATGAATTTACCATGTCTCATGGTGCTGATTTCGGGCTACAGGACAGTCACACAGCTCGATTTCTGTTCGAGAAGTTGTTCCGTGGACCTCTCTTGGCCAACCGCACTGTGGTATGCTACAGTCGCCATCAGAATGGCTGCCATCTGTCTCTGATACATCTTCGCAGATTCTTGTGACTCATCATGTAGAACTTGTGCTACCTGGAGCACAGTACTTGGTTCGTATGTTGGACGGACGTATTGATACCCAAGGTCAAGTTTCTGAGCTTCGCGCCAGTGGTATTTTGGATGATATATCTCATGGATCCTCTGTGCAAGTTCATGAGGAGGAACAAGGGGCTGCTGCGGAGGTCAAATCGGCAGAGGACGCTATTGAGGCTACTGAAGGAGATTCTTCACCCGCAGAAATGACCAAGAAGCCCAGGAAACTGATCAACGATGAACAAAGAGAAACAGGTGGTGTAAAGTGGTCGATATACAAGACCTATCTGAAGGCTTCGTGAGTCCTAACTGGCTGCAGGCAATATTGGGCAGTCGCTGATGCAGCTAGCTAGCAAGTACTGGATCTGGGCCATCCTGACGATCCTCATTGGTTTATCCCAAGTACTTACCATTCATACGATCGTGGATAAGTAGCTGACCTATCAATTTCCAGCTCTTGGGCGTGACTGAGAAAATCTGGATTATGGTAGAATCTCGTGATCTTGGGGAATTTGGGTTAATGCTGATAGAGTCGCCCGTAGTACTGGGGGGAGGCGTACGAAGATGGTCACGCTTCAATGACCACTAACGCCTTCTCTTCGTTCTCCGCTATCGAGCATGAAGCCCTCTTCCACGGCCCCCTTGCATCTCATCATCTTTCGCATGTCGTTCATGGCATGCACATGCCTGCTTCATCTCAAGCGGTTATTGATCTCCCGAGCGCTCAGGAACATCCATTCTTCTTCATTAGCATTTATGCTGTGATTGGCTTTTCAACTGCTTTTGTCTCTGTGCTCTCGATTATGTTGCAGTACACTGGTGCTTTGTTCGCATCCAGAACATTGTTCAAACAGTTGCTTGAGAGAGTTGTGCATGCAACTATGAGATGGCATGATACCACACCTCAAGGTCGGTCCATTCTGCGCAGAAACAGCAAACCATAGCTTACAGATCAGTCTAGGTCGGATGCTGAATCGTTTCAGCAAGGTTTGTACTTCCTTACTTAACTGTTGATCAATCCAGTTAAGTTATCATAGGATATTGAAACTGTGGATTCATCTCTGGCAAGCTCTCTGCAAACCGTCAATTTGTCGCTCGCCACCTTTGTTGCGTCCGTGTTAACTGTAACGTGAGTTTTGGGCCCCATTTTTAATGATTACAATTTGGTCACCTTTCATCAGGTTTGTGTTCCCGTGGTTTCTTATCCCAGCATTTTTCCTTGGTCTTGCATATCGACATCTAGCCATCGGGTACCTGAACACAGGTCGCGACCTGCGTCGTATGGAGTCGAATACACGTTCGCCGATCTTTTCTGGCTTCAATGAGCTGCTCGAGGGCATTGTCACCGTTCGTGCATTCTCGGCCGAACAGAGTTTCCTAGATAGCCTGCATGCCAAGGTTGACTTGACTACCCAGGTACTCGCCCCTACTTTCAGATTCCTGCCTGTGCTTATGGCTTTAACTTCACTATGCAGATGTGGTATAGCTTTTGGATGACAAATCGTTGGCTACTATTGCACTTTGACGCACTAGGCGCCGCCGCTGTTCTGGTCACCACGCTCTACGCCCTCTCTGGCTACGTGAGCGCCGGCACAGCTGGTCTCTGTATTACGTCTGCATTGTCGTTCACGACAAGTGTCTACTGGGCATGCCGCTTCTGGACCATGTTGGAGCTCGACCTCAAGTAAGTCCTAGGCAGTTACTTAGATAGAATGGTCCGCTGACCGTGCCTCCAGCTCTGTTGAGCGTGTTGTTGAATATCTTGATCTTCCGCAAGAACCCGCTGCGGTCATTGAGTCGTCTCGCCCTCCTGCATATTGGCCTTCCAGTGAAAGCAATAACTTGATCGTGGTCGATGACCTCGTGATTAAATACGCTCCAGAGCTTCCTTCTGTGCTTCATAACGTGTCGTTTGCACTGAAGGCGAAGGAACGTGTTGGTTTACTCGGTCGGACTGGTCAGATTTTTCCTCGACATCCATGACACACGTCACTAACAATTTGCATAGGAAGTGGAAAATCCACATTGGCAATGAGCCTGCTGCGCTTTGTGAGCACTTCGTCGTCTGCTATGACATCGTTTCACTCACCACTGTCTATGTGAAGGTCGATCCTACCAGTGGACGGATCATCATAGATGGAATTGATATTTCTACTATCGGCTTGCATGATCTTAGGTCGCGCGTGGTATGTCAGATGTACCCTTACTTATCATGCAGCGTTACTCACTCCTTGTTACAGACGTTCATTCCACAGGTACGTTTTTCTGTACTGCATTTCATCTCCATCTTACCCATAGCCGCAAGGATGCTGCACTCTTCTCCGGTACATTGAGAGACAATTTGGATCCCTTCAGTGAGTATGACTTCCGAGCAATCGAGTGTTTAACTAATTTGTATATTAGATGAACATGATGATCTAGAATGCCTTGACGTTCTTTACCGGGTTCAGATGCTGTCTGAAAGCGCTTATCAATCTCAGCGCACTTCACGCCAGGCGTCTCGAGCTGCAACACGGCCATCTTCGCCCACGCAATCTTCAGATTTTCTTTCTCCCGGCGCCGAATCCTCCGCATCAGTAACGGAGGTTGAGTCGAAGGCACCTATTTCACTATATACCCAGGTGTCTCCTGGAGGGGTGAACTTCTCTCAGGGACAGCGCCAGCTGATTGCGATGGCCCGCGCCTTGTTGCGGAGAAGCTCTATTATCGTTCTGGACGAAGCTACCAGTAGCATCGACTTCGCAACGGATGCCAAAATTCAGACTACAATTAGAGAGGAATTTGGCGGCTCACTGTTGTTGACTGGTCAGTGTTTCTTCGTCTGCGAGCTCCTCACATGTTGACGTGCGATTGTAGTTGCACATCGGCTGAAAACTGTCATCGACTATGATCGTTTGGTAGTTCTGGACAAAGGCGTTGTAACCGAGTTCGACACGCCATGGAACTTGATCCAGAAAGAGGGCGGTATCTTCCGTAACATGTGCTTGAAGAGCGGGATGTTCTCTGAGCTAGAAGCCGCTGCGAAAGAGAAGGCTGAACGCGATGCTCAGGTTCGCGCTTGATGGATGGTGTACCCTTAGCGTAGCCCATTATGCCTCATTATGGAAACTCAAAGATTTGTGTAACATACCTGTCTATTTACTTCGTATTCGCCTACGCAGGTTGTCAAAAAAATATCCTTTGATAGTAATGGCCACTCTAGTCGATTACATAGCGATGCTCTGCTCCTTGGACTCTCCACTTCGAAGGATTTCAGTGTGCTGCCAAACTGATTGTTACGGAATGGTAAGTGATACACGGTTCGTACCTCGAAGATCATTTGTCAACACTCTTCACATCTGCACCACTGACTCAGGCTAATCGCTCCGTGCCCCATCCCCATCTGCGCGAGATACACTGCACCTGCTATACCTTTCCTTTACATTTTTCCTTTCGAGGGCCTTGTTGGAGTTGCAAACTGACGCGTGCAAACTACGGTTTGTCTCCGCCGCTGTTCGTCATTTATTTACCTTACTTCACCGAGCTCCTATTTTGCTATGGGTACTCGTCGTTCTTCTGAATAAAAGTATCTCCCTTCCTGTGTCCTCCCCTGGGTCAGCCCTGTTTTTTTATAACAGGCTTCACATCTACAGGCTGGTAAGTTATTGATTGGTCTTCAATATTTTCCCATCAGGTGCATAAATTGCATTTCCATTTGTATTAACAGCATTGACCTCCACCAACCAATTAGACTCCAGTATTGATGTGAATTTTGAGCTGATAATGCACCATCTGGCCATTTTAGGTAAGTTGTGGCATAGTTATAAACAAGAACATGGCCTTCATCTGGGAAATACTTTTCCAGAATATCAATGGACTTCTCTGTTTGCTTAAGAATATCCTCTGACATGAAATATCCCTTGCAGGTTTTCCCTGCCTTGAACAAGACCTGGGCTTCTTCTGACCCATCAGTTGACTGTAACCACCCATAATCAGCTGACACTGTTGCAGGTTGCACTCAGAACTGATGAAAAATGACTACTGCAATTAACTGTGGAATGGTTACTACACTACATGTGTGGGTACAATCTCTGCCAGCAAGTGCCAGCATACAGGGTTGTGAAATTATCCTCCAATACCCTATCTCAATGAGCAACC
>QLPM01000758.1:0-19115 GCA_003314695.1 Albatrellus sp. MG142
TAGTCTACCTCCTTTGTAGTTGTCCGACAATGTCCGCGTCTATCTCCGTCATTTCTTTCGAATTCGCATCGCCAGACCTCCTTTCTCATTCATGCACGCAGATATCCCTTAAGTGTGTTTAATCTAGGTCGTTTTGAGCAATTCAAGCCTCCCACACCCTTCCAGCACTGACCCGCGTCGTAATGTTCTGTCTAGCATGTGGCGAGAGCCCCAGATGAAAACATGTTTCATACATGCATTGAGAGCTTGCATCGTAAATTGAAAGGATATAGGGATGACGCAAAGTGCCTCATTAATTCAATCCTACACAAGGTCGACTCGGAGGGCCGACTGAGGAGTCGGTTGTCGCGTATAACGCTTCCATGGCCACTTCAGCCCTGGTAGTAGAGCCTAACTTACCCTTCACTCCTAAATTACTACAGTACTACAGTACTGGAATAGTTTCGTATATACAGTAGCGTGAGACATTGAGCTACGCATTCCGTGAGTGGTTGATACATGTCTACTCTGCCTCTGGAAGACTAGGATCAGTGTACTGCAGCCTGACGACCAGCCCAGGCTGCGAAACCCCTGTCATAGGGGGAAATCACTGCTGTTATACCTCGAAGCCCGCTGTGCGGTGATATTTGGTGTCCAGTCGATCGGTTTACATTCAACTCTCCGAGTCATCAATGGAACAGTGGGCTGTGTCGTTTCCGCTCGTTCGTTGAGTCGCATCAAACTTCTGTGGTATGTCGTCGTTATGCACCCTTCATGTCTGATTTGTCCGTTGTTTGATACAGCAAAGGTCCAGGACACGGGATGCACTAGAAGTAAGATAAATAGTACAGTATATACTGTGCACTTTCGCCCAGGAGAAGATGTGAACTAATTTCTCCCGCCATCTTCCCCAATCCTAACATCTCGTGTAGAACAGGTCGAGGGTGATCGTAACTGTGATCAACAGATTGACTTCTGTCATAGATATTCGTCAAGCTTTTTTACATCCATTACCGTCTATTAAGACGAACTCACCCAATGCAAGACCTATTTTATTTTATATAAAATATTATTTTATATTCCATTATTGTCTATCAGGGCGAACCTGTCCTATGCCTATGTAAGACATATACTGTACAGTACCGTGCGCTCGCTTGCCCACAAGTCCTCCGTCGCGCTGATAAGCGCCATATGCGATTCGCTCGCGGGTATCATGCCTCTGTAACTGCTTTGGTCCGTGGGAGAGACCAGGCACATTGAGAACGTAGGGTAGGAGAGGAAGGTGTGAAGGCCATAGGTGATGCCGTCCGCGGGATTTGTGTCTTTTTCTGCCATCCGTCTAACCTCGACTTTCTACTAACCCCTTCAAGACCTATACAGTACTTCATCACTGGCAGTATGGTGCACCACTACCCATTCGTCGAGATACTCGATAGATTTTGGTTGGATTGATTATAGTATTCCACGTGCGTCTGCGTATGCCTTATGCTTGCTCCACATGTCCGCCTATGTTCCATGGCAAGTCATCATCAAAGGCCACTTACTAGCTGCCCATGAAAATTGGATCAAGCGGTTATGCTGTAGCTCAAGAGAAGCAGTCGCTCAAACGTTACAAAAACAGGGCTGACCCGAAGGAACGACGCAGGAAGAGAGATACTTTTTTTTGTTCGGGGAACGACGAGCTATCTAAGTACCCATAGCAAAATAGGAGTTCGGTAAAGTATGGTAAATAAATGACGAACAGCGGCTAATCGTGGTCAGCGCGCGCCAGTTTGCAACTTCAACATCAATAACCTTAAAAGAAATTGGCTAGTCCACCCGGACTCCCAATATCCTCTAATACACTGGCAGGTGAGTTTCGGGTTCGATATATCGGCACTGAACCATTCTACAGGGTGAAGTCAGTAAAATCTCAACCTGCATTGTTCTATCTTCCATTATTTAGCATCGATCCAGAATGTTGAACAGTTACATCAATGGATTGTTGCTAGATAGGTCTTCTGGGCAGTATTTTCTGTTTGACGCTCACCGGCACCTGACGCCTGCATCAATGTTAATGGGGCAGACCTTCCTCTCTCCCATAAGGGTGTTTCAAATTCATTGGCTTCGTCAGGGCATCTGTTTTTCCGGGCGCTGATTAAGGCTACTGGAACAATATGATCAAATTCTGACGACTGTGTTGGTCTTACTATGCTGTTAAATTGAAACGGTCACAGATTGACAGTTTGCAAGTGGCTTCATGATGAATATCAGACTCACCGGGAGCATTGCCTAGGCCGAACGTTCATTGCAACAAGTCCGAATACTAGTGGCTCTCCACATGGCGTCTACGTTTATGATATCAACAAGTATCCAATCCCAGACTTGTGGAATTCATTCGGACGCGGGGTCTATGCGCCCTCATGCCTTCTGAGAGCCTAAGGGAAAAACAGCCCCCCGTGGATCTGGATTCAGGATACTCGTAGCGCGTACCCATGGCGGATAAGCTCCGAACGGCTGTTTGATAGGTGTGAAGACTATTGACCGTCTTGAGAGTCAAATGGCAATCAGCTCCTTATCTCAACCTCATTTCAAAACGCGGTGTCAAGTCGGCGCCTGAGCCTGCCGAGCACAAGACCCAGATTCTCAACCCCATGTCCCGACCTATCGCCTCTTTGTACCCATCATATCAGCAGTGCGACCACCGCGGATGGCCGGTCCTTCGGAGTACCGGGTTGTTTCTAGGGATGTGCACACTCGTGGCCAAGCCACTAGCTATAGTGTAGTGTTGCCAATGTCCGCATACATATATGCCTCTGTACTAGCAAGGGCATATTACTGTAACCCAGCTTCATTTCCTTACTTCCAAACCACAACCAATTCCTAGTCCATAGACAGCCCGAGTCATTGCCCGGAATATAAACTTTCACGTTGACAGCGCCTTCCAGAAAGCTTGTTCGACGCAAGTGAGCTCGCCAAACCCGAAAAATCTGAGCATCAGAAAAGACTTAACCCACGCACAATACTCCGAATCACAGTCGACTACTGCAAAAATAGATTGTGTATCGACACATTATGCATATGGTCGGGAGAGGTCATAACCCTCTATGCATTAATCTACAAGGTCGTTCACACGCTCTGGTTTCCCAGCCCGTCTTGTTCAATGTTGAGCCGTGTCTATTTCAGCCATCGACACCATGACCGCGTCTTTCAGTAGTCATAGCCTGAGCACTAACAGTAGACCAACGGTCCAAAGTGTACCAGTCTATCGCATTGAGGAACGTGTACGCTCTATCTGGATATCGACACCGCTTCCACCAGACCAATGGAGTCCGGACACAGCGTTTAATGTTCTGAGTGTTGCGAGCCGGGCACTGGACGCCACCGATTCTGTCAACCAGGCCGTACATTCAAGTGGGTCTTTCTTACCTCGGGCCACTGATCTCGGCACTTAGGGAAGACGAATCCACTCGCAGATCCTACCACATCGCCTGGGACATCGAAGTCGACAACGCGCGCGAGTGCTGTCACGCCAGTGTCTTTCCAAACGAACTCAACGTGTCGCATGCGGGGGTGCACTGCAATGGTCTATGTGAATCCCAAAACGGGAGAAGCGAGCGAGTTCTGTGGGCGCAGTCATCAGAAGTAAGGAGATATGGTATTTTCGGACAAGACATCTCTCGCTGACAGGGCTTGTGTCGCGTGCGATCTAGAATGGCTGTACAGCAGGGTCTGGTGAAAGCTTGTGCACAGTGTGGACACCTTCCACGACGTGGGGCGGGTCTTTTTTGCGGGAATGCTTGCACCAATGCTGCGTTGCAGAGGCAGGCTGGCAAGTAATCTTAGGTCGGTCACTGGCCCAGTGCTGGTAACATCTTCACAGGATCTTTCCGTCCTCTCCCATTGATTTTCCAGCATGTCATGATTAGTACTTGTGTTGGATCGCTATGTACTCTAATAATGGTCTATATCTGCTCACAGCGCTCAGGCCCATTCTCGTATTTCGGTCAAGGTAAAGGCATGCGGATCAGGAAACTGGAGTGTCAGAATTTGGGATTGGAACGCCATCAGGGTTGCGAGCATGGGTGCTGTAGGGACAACAAGGTTGTCAGGTATATAAAATAGCTACCCTCTGTTGTATTTGCCTCGCGATTGCCCCCCCTTTGTCTTGCCTAGGACAAGCACACTGTGCGCGCACCGTTGTCGTCCATTTTTCTGCAATGTCTTGCGTGGCGAAGTCACAAAATGGTTTCATTATACAATGACATGCAACAAATGCTGGTGACGAAGAACATGTTGGCATCTGTTATAGAATTGGTTACAGTAACTTCGTTAGGCCTCAGTCGACTAATTGCCCCAACCATGCGTACACAGACAATGCGAACTCAACTAGGATGCAAATTTGCAGTCCTTACGACCGAATTTACAATCCACAGTGGGTCTCGCCGTCCCAAAGGAAGATTGTCCTCGGTACAACGATACAATTTCTGACAAGCTGGTGACAACATTAACTACCGTCACCACTGTTCAAATTCCCACAGGGTGATATGGCCAGGTCAAGAGTTGGCTGTGGAAACGAGATATGGATCCAAGATGGCATGCTCATCTAGAGAGTCTGCAGCGTTCGCAAGTGCAATGATACTAAGCATAATCTCTGTACTTTTGCGGCTTGAACACTGCATCAAGGTCAGTAGTAAGATCCAATTCTGAGTCACGGAATATTGGACAGTCAATCGAAGGAGGGACGAATAAATTGCGCTTGGGCGAAGAATGTCATTCCTATCTAACGTCCCTCGTAAGATTTGAACGTTACGATTGTTGTACCCATCGTGATTGAAGCCGTCATTCGCAATGTAAGTATGCGCGGGGGTGTGCTGCATCATGTAAGCACTACGAGTCGTCCTGAACTCTCGTCTGAAGGTCTACGATGACAATCAACAAGTTTGTTCGGATCAGTAGCCATGACACTACACCTTTGCCACTGGCAAAGGCGTAGTCTAGTAGACACAACTTAAGGTAGCTAACTTGATGCCAGCCAGACATTGGTGTAGTAGGTTGAACCGGCATTGTCATGAGTCTGACCAGGTCGCAGCCTGACCCATCATCGAGTAACTTGACTTGATCGACGAGTCATGATCAGTCAAGGGTCTGTGAGAAATTGAAATTTCCATATGGGGTGTTCTGTACCATCGTCCAACACCTCGCAAGATCATACAAAGTACTAATAGTCATAATAGTCATGTAACATCTAAGTTCTCATGCATAGTTGGAGTAGCGGGGTTGATCCCATCAATATTCTCCCCACTCGAGCTCAGCAACCCGTAAGCTTCCATCTTTTTTTCCAAGTTCTGAGTACCTCTCCCCCAAAATGAGTTCATTCCATCCAAAATCAGGTCTACGTCAATTGGATATTTGAAGAAGATTTCAAGGGGGATAGTGGTTTTCTTTACTCGAGTAGCTCTATGTGATAGAGTTGCTGGGTTAAAAGGTGGAATGGTGATTCTCAAGGATAGAGCCAGCACAGTAGGAGGGAGTTTGTCAAGATGATCAGTTGCTAGTGGGTCAGACTGCCGAAGCTGGTCGTTGTGATGACGGAGGCGTGCGATACACCACGCGTTCTTGAAATTGTTGTTGTTTCGAAAAAAAAATGGCCATCAGTGATGTAATACCGCTAGGACTGGAGAAGGGACGAGCGAGGGAAGTAAATGAACTGCTCCATTGGCTATATACTTGGGTACACGATGTTTCAATGTGTTCTGCACAAGACGATCGACTGTCATCTAGTGGTTATCTGTTCATCGTGATCACGTCCGAAATAGGCCCGATCCTCATTGTGACCTTGGCTTGACGTGACTGCGGTGACGTGACTGCTCTGACCTCAAGGCGACTATTACTATCAATGCCAGGGTAATGCAAAATCTGAGCTTTTAAACAGTACTCTTAGATGTTCTCCATTTTTATCAGAGCTTATGGGGCAACTGTATGACTTTCCGAGGTGGCTCATTTGTACAAAGCATGGTGCACCACACCTCCTCAAAATGTGGAGCAGTTTTCGCTGCACATATGTGCCCCAAAATTTAATGATACAATACTATATACATTAGCTAACTAACACAAAAAGGAAGGGTGTCAGCATTGCGTTTTGCATTACTATGCGCTTTTGCATTGATAGTGCAACACTGGTTGAACAGAGGGGCGGGGCTGGCATTTGCCGCAGTTCCGCAGTACAATTCCTGCATTTGTGCCGCATTGGCGCACGGTATTTCTCACCTGCATTACTGGCGAGACGTCAGGCCTCACGGTTGCGTCCGGCAGAGCTGCCGCTTGTATCTTCTTTGTCCGATGTTGCTTTAATTTGCCTCAACTCAATGCAAGAGGCACAACGCCAACGTTCGTTGTGCCTCCTGGGACACAGGGAGTGAACACGGTCACCTGACGAGAGCAGAGCGCCATGGACATTGTTTACGTAATTGCTCCAGACAGTTATCAGGCAGAGCGGCCTCTCTTGCCTTCTGTTTGCCCAGTTTACGCATCTCTTCTTTTTCTCATTCTTGTATGATCTAATCCTCATGATGTCCGGAGAATCAGTAAGCGAATCGTGTTATCTTAGTGCGCATTCATGAGGGCTCAAATCACGTCTGAACCGTGAAGTCATTGTATGGTCGAAATCGACAGTCAGTAACCAAGATTGACCAAGAATTACACGACATATTTCGCGAACACCCACAATGCTGCTGGAAGGATGGAGAACCCGTCCTCCCTGCCAAATACTTACCTGATGTTTTTGAGACCTTTCGCGAAGAGTATGGCGTCGAGCTTCTGGCCCACGAGGAGATGGAAAGCCTTCTACAGCTAATCGAAAGCCAACCGGGCCTAGAAGCTACAACGCAGAACATTTTACAACTTGTTGCGACACGCACTACGAACAGCCCAAATTCAAGTTCTGATGGCAGCTCGCCAGAGCAAGAGGAGTGGGCTCGCGGGCGTGGCGACGAACGCGACTATGACGACTCGCGTCAATCGCGCTCGTCAAGCGTTGACTCGAATGGCACCTCCATATACAATCCATCTAGTCGTCCGTCGAGTCGACCGCCAAGTCGCGGGTCGTCAGCGCCCCCTAAGTCGGGGGCAAGCCCGAATCCGTTCGATGGGTCGAAGCGCCAGCGAACTACACCACTGGGGTCGACTGCGCCTTCAAGTTGGAGTAAGCGGCCGGTCGCTCCTAGCAGACGCAAGAGCGATGCATCGAGTCATAGTCGTACACTTAGTGATTCCGAGGTAAGTGCTTCGTGCCTTCGGCAAACCCCACGCAATTAACTTTGACATGCCATGCTTTTTCTACAACATACCAAGTCGCCTAACGCACCCAGTTCTTTCAATTATATCCGTGCTCCCTCAAATCCCACAACGCCTATCCGCCGCTCGTCTTCTCAGTCTCAACGCATCTCTCCTACCTTGAGTGTCGGAACTCCCGGCTCGCCCACTTCTACGACGTCCTCCCTCCCCCGTCCTCGTTCACGCAACCAGTACGCGAACATGGATCCTTACGCATATAATAACAGCGCTTCATCTGAGCGCCACTCGCCCCCTAATCACCTCGTCGCTTCTCCACCCCGCCTGGACCTGTCACAGGCAATGTACGATGCATTTGAGTCTGGCATTTCGTCCCTTCCGCTACCACACGCATCACAGTCAGACTCGGACTCGGACAGGGAGGAAGATTCAGTCTTGGGCCTGATCATGGACCGGTCTGCTGCTTCATCTACAGTGTCGCTTGAACCTATGGAACGTCTCGAGGCACTACAGCGCGCAAATACCGAGCTGGGCCGGAAATTGATGGAGGCAGAGAAGACGCTACAGAATAAACTGGTGGTCCATGAGATGGAGCTTGAAGAGATGCAGGCGCGCCTTGAGGAAGCTAAGAGTGAGCTCAGCGCCGCCAAGCGTGAGGAAAAGGAGCTCAGGGCGAAGGAGGTGGGTTCATGCTAAACAGTTTTTTTGTGGCGCCATTGCTCAGACCGAAATGTCCAGCGCTCGAACTCAACGCAGATCTTAGTTCTGGAAACTGAGATTGCCAAGATTCAAAAGACGCTTGATACTGCCCGTGCGAACTATGCCAGCCTTCAAAAGCAGTATCAGGAACAGCTAGGTACGTGATGCACCTTTCAGTCAGTTTCTTGTATTGTGGTATTGTGACAATTGATTTCGCCCAGGTCAATCCGAGGAGCTCCGTAATATTCTACGTCGCAAGGACCAGGAAATTAAAGATTACCAGGATGCTGCGGCGTTACAGACCATTGAGAATAACAAATGGTCAAAAGAGCATGATGCTTACGAAGAACGCATAATGTTCCTCGAGGCCGAATTGGCTGTGGCCCAGCAGGCACAAGCAAGTCTTGACGAACAGAAGCAGGAAAATTTGATGCTCAAAGAGACCATTGACCGCATGCGTTTCGATATGGACGAGCTGCGCAATGGGCTGGCCAACAACGCTGCGAACAACGCCGCTTCTAGTGCCCCTAACAGTGTCAGCAAGAGCCTTGGGGCTGAGTTGCTGAACAAGATGAAGAATGGTGGTGGCTGGCTGGACGACGATGACGACGATGAAGCCAACACAAGTCTCAGCCGTCTTGATATTGACATTGAAGGTCACGATGATGATACAGAGGGCGAAGATGTGATTCAGACCATCATTACACGTAAGAAGCGGGTATGTCCATCGAGCTGCTTTTGATACTATTTTAGGCGACCTGACAAGTCTTGTAGCGTGCTGTCAGAGGTGCCAACAAGTCCGGGACTATCTTGGTCGAAGATTCTCGAGAATATGCAGACGCATATACGCAGTACGAGACATCTGAGCCCGAGCCGCAGGTCACCAAGTCCTCGTTCAGCATTCAGACGGAATCTCCTTCCTCCGCCACGTTTGCCTCCCAAACAGACTCACCAGTACCGAAGGTGACTGTTGACATAGAGATTCAGACGGACGAGCCGGAGCCGGAGCCGGAGGTTGAGCTATCGCGTTCGCCTTCACCTCAGGTGACACTGGAGGAAGATGACTTGATGGCCTCTTCATCGTCGACCGTCCTCCCACCCACACCAAAGGCAAAGATAGTTCCTCTCGAAGCCCTGCAAGATCTCCCCCCCTCATACAGCCAGATTGCTACAGAACCAAGCTTCCATGATCTCGAACAGATTCTCGAATGCGAAGATCCTACATTTTCGCACATCTCAGACCCCCAAGCCCGACGCGACTTACGCGTCGCGGCCGAGGCTCTCCGGAAGCTCCACAAGGGTGCGAATTTGCCTGTGAGTGGCATGGAGAGTGGCATTTCAGGGGAGGCCGCAGTGGAGTGGCGCACACTGAAGGAGGAGATCGGAGTCGGTTGTGCCGTTCTTGACAAAATCATGCAGAGCAGTGGCAGCAGTGGTGCACTTCAAGAACGCAAGGTCCGGCGGCGCAGTCTTTACAACATTTATAACACGTACGTATACGGTGGCGGGCGCGAGGGTAGCGGGCACTGGGGCAGCGTTAGCTCGCACCTGCTGGTCTGCATAGGCGCGTCGGCTGCAGTGTTCTTCGCCATGAGCCCCTATCTTGCGCACCACTATGCTGTGCCGGGCGGCCCGACATACTACGACCGCGCCGCGTGGACGAGCTTCAACACGATGCGTGCGGGGGGCGAAGGATTCTCAAACGATGGCACGGCCGCAGTGTGGAACTTCCTCGGACGCGTGGGAGGCGGTGCCGCGCGTATAGCGCGTGGCTGGCCGACCTAAGTCATCTTGTGTCATTTATCTGGTCCATCACTGACCTGCTTGATAATTCGTTTGTTTGGAGTCGCATCTAGGGTTTGATCGCATTTCCCAAACCGTAATCTTGTCTCTATCCTACAGCGCACTTATTCTTCCCTCATACAGGTTATTTATTGCAACGTCCCGGCCTGATCTTGATACCACCGCAATACTCACATGTTACACTCCTTTGTCGTTTACTAATTAATTATTCTATCCGTTGGTTCCGGCTTTACGGTCCGATTGTACGATATGTGCGTTCGGTTCGCTCGCTGCCCCATCGGATACTTCTCTTTGTTATGCCCATGCTTATTCTCAGGCTCATCGCCCACTCCCTCCCCTCTACATTTCCGTTCGTTCCTGATGCATACCGCAGCTGTGTAAATTACTATATGCACGCGCAGATGTACAACACAGACGTCGTCAGCTAGATACTTCGCAAACCCGCTGCTTCTATTTAAGTCCTGTGAACTGAGAAGATGTAAAGCGCAAGTGCGGAACAATATGAAATGTGCCACCACGTGAACCAGGTGGGGAGATGCTATGAATACAGGTAAGAAATGATGAGGGCTGTGCATGGCTGTGAAAAGGCAGCAAAAACCATAAGCCACATGAGAAGATGATGGGGTAGGGAATGGGTATGACAGCGAGAAATATAGGACGGGGAAAACAAACAAACAAACAACCAAACAAAGATGAAAATAAATGAAACGAAATGACAGTAAAAGAAAAGAAAAAAGAGAAAGAAAAACAGAGATGACATATATTCTGTTCGGTCTATGAGCTGAGGTGTTGATGGTGCAGTAGGCAAAGGAGATAGTCTATCAGTATTAGTACATACCTTTCGCCTGTACATGGTCAGTCATCACGATGGCTCCTCGTCGGAATCTGGCGGGGGCTCGGCAACGGACCACGACGGCCGCCGCCGCCGCACCTCAAGCGGCGCGCTCTCCCCGTCCTCGCTCTCCTCGTCCTCGTCGCGGAACATTTGACTCGTGCTCAGACGCATGTCCTCCACATCCTCAGAGGTACGAGCGAAGAAGCTAGAATCGTCGTCGTCGTCATCATACTCGTACTGGTGATGACCCCTGTCGCCGTGGCCGTGGTCCGTGCCCAGTTCCTGGGTATGCAGATCGAGCTCCTCTGAGCTGCATGAGATCCGACCAAGGGGACTCGAAGCGTGCCGTCCTGTGTGATTATGCCACGCAAACGAGGCGGTGTCGTGAGCGGCTGAGTCTGACGCAGGGCCGATGAGGGGAATGCCTTCGTTGGTGCCGGCGGCAACACAAACAGCATCAAGTCCACTCCAGTGCGGCACCGGTGGCATCGTCACCACTATCCCACCGTTGGGAGTTGGGGGAAGGGGGCCATTCGTGACTCCGCCTGCACCAAACAACATGACATCATCATCCAAAGTCTCCTCACGATCGCCAGAATGCACGCTTGTGACCTCCTCCATCTGCCGCCGGCTGTAGTCATACACGTCTCCCCAGCTCGAGGCGCGCATGGCGCTGGTCATGGGGGAGAAGTTGCTGTGGCAGCGCAAGGCCGTGGGTGAAGCCTCGTCACTCATCCTCGCATTGTTGCAGACAAGGTCTGCTGATGTCTGGCTACTGGAGTTCTGGCGGCTCGGTTGTGTTGTGGTTGATGATGTAGATGCTTCATGAGGCCAGGGACCGTACGATGTATTTTTCCCAGTAGCCCAATGCCGGAAAGAGCTAAGGGAAAAGCGACTCCGGGGCCGATCATGGCTTTGGTTTCGATCGTTAATGTCGTCGCCATTGCTAGAGGTAGGGCTAAACGAACGCCCAGTGGGCGTTGCGGGCGTAGGCTGTCTATGGAGGTACGGAGGGGCAAGCAACGATGCCGACCCACGACGGGTCTTGAGAGAGGAAAGGACAGGGCTACTGACAACGCTGCTGGGTGACACGGGCCGCCGTTCCATTGATTTTGAACGGTTGGTCAATGAGACATCAATCGTAGACCGTGCATACGTCTGCTGTCGTGGATGGGAAGGCCGCTGTTTCCGCTGTTCACGGGAACGGTGGCTGGATGCCTGTTGCGATCCCTGCTGCGTGACAGTCGCACTCGCCTTGTTCTTTGCATGCAGGTTCTTAGTGTAACGGCTCATACTCATGTGTGGTGCCGATCGGACGCCGACGTCTGTATCAGATTTGTCGCCAGTCGAGCGGAAGGAGCGTTGGGGTCGTACGGTGCGTATTAAGGAAGTAATGCGATTTGACAAACGCTTGCGCCAGCGGAACTTTATGGGCGACATTGCACTGGTGATGGCGTCTTCTGTGACAGACACGATTTTGTCATTTTCGGGCATCGTCTCGCGCATCCACTTTTCTGCATTAGGAATATCTCGCAAGAACCATGCATGACGCTGGTGGATTTATTTAACTGATTTAGAATGATCATACCGTCCAGAGTGAGCTCGCTCACCTTGACCTCGTCCAACGTAATCCGCTTGGCCGCGTCCTTCTCCAGAAGCTGATCCAGCAATGAGACGACTATTGGACCCTCGGGGGCACGCCCATTTCCAAGCAGAATCCGAGGATGCCTTCCGCCCGTTAGAATACGATCTAGCCCCATAGTCTCAGGCACGTCCCAGTCTTGTGTACAGATGACCTGGTACAAGGCGAATTCATGATTCCCCTCAGCACGAAAGGGGATCTGACCGAATAGAAGACTGTACAACGTGACACCCAAAGCCCATACGTCGATGGCCTTTGTTATTGGTGGTCGGCGATGGGATGGGCCTTGCACAGTTAGCATAGAGCCCTGAACATCCGCATTGCTGCTGTTGGATGGTGCAGATGAAAGAGTAGCGTTGCCAAAGTCATAGATTACCTCTGGTGCGAGAAAAGGTGGCGTCCCAGCAGTCTTACACAGGTCTGAGTCGTCGAGGAAAAGGGGGTCGTCAGGAGTGTCGCGCGCTGCCTGGCTGTCCCCAGACTCGGCGAGGCGTTGGGCGTAGGAAAAGTGTGCAACGCCAAAATCAGTGATTTTGACCGTCCGTCGGTCAGCTGTCCATAGCAGATTAGATGGCTTGATATCGCGGTGGATGATCCCTTGCCGGTGCACTACAGCAGAGATATCATCGAACCTGAGTTGACCATGTGGCAGGTCGAGCAACGTACAATATTCGAGACCCAGAATCACATCCCTGCAGATACGTCGAGTCTGTTCAACTCTTAGTACGGGATTATTGTTTCCATCACGCCATTTGATCTCGCCCCCTCCAAGGTATTCCATGACTACGAAAGAGAATATGAGCATTTACCAAATGCCTCTCGGCGCCAAGGTAACTGTATGATGAACTGATTCCGCAAACGTCACGTCTACACCAGGTGCGTCTGCGCTGAGGCGGGACCAGGGAGAATGCTTACTCATGTATATCTTTTTGAACAGCTTATCGTCTATGACTTCAAGCAGACGGACGACATGAGGATGCCGGCACCTCTTCATGATAGCAATCTCCTTGCGAATTTTGTATTCTGTGCTAGATAGGTTATCGGTGACTGGAACGTGCGTGCCAGAAGCAGGTATGTTTTTCCTCCTGAGTTTATTGAGTTTCTCCTGACGTGGATTCTTACGAGCTACAACTTTCATGGCCTACAAGTAATGGATGGAGATTGAAGATTAAAGGATGCCCAAGGAGATAACCCATTTGGCGAGATACGGAGGCAGCCACTTACTCGTTCCTCGTTACCTCTCGACATGTCATAGCATAGATAGACCTCACCGTGCTGGCCCTTACCCACGAGCTCACCACGAAGATATTGATTAAGCACGGGTTGAGATGTTGTCGGGTCCTTGTCTGTTACCGCCTCCTCTGTGATACGAACGGCATCTGGATCTAGGGGGGGCTGAGATCTGGCGACCTGGAGAACTATCTGGTCCATGATGACGGGAGCATATGAGAAAAGGGAGCTCTGACTGGAAGGCAGAGATAGGAAGGAAGGAAAAGAGATGGAAAGGCGAAGCCAGGATGTCGTTGGGAGGAAGATGATGGAGGAAAGGTGCTTGTATGGTGTGGCTGACGGGAGACCATGTATTGAGTGATTACGAACTCCGACTGGCGTTCTTATTACTGCTTATTACGATATCTAGACACCGGCATTTATTCCAATATTCCAAGCAATGGACGTTCCTGACCAACATTTGCTATCTCTCTACAATTGTTTGACAGCCAATTTCTACCCGCAACCACCATCTCGGCTCCACACCATTCCTTATCGAGGGCATTTGCACCTGTCCTCTTCTTTCACGTCTTGCATCACCTGTAGAATCAACCGTCAGCATCCCACAATAGTCATCAGACGCAAAGGGTAGAATCTGGCCATATGCTGCCGAGTGAGAAGCGATCACTACTCAGTCACGGCACTATTACGTAACAATAGGCTACCCAGGAGCAAGATTAATGTCGGCGCAGCGACCGAACTCACCGAATCGACATGCTGGCCACAGCCCTGTGGTTACAAATTATCAGCGAATCCACTCAATTTGTAACCAAAAACAGAGGTGAGGGTGCTTCAGGAGGACGAGACCGTCCACGGTCGGTGTGTATGATAGTACCGACAGAATGAAGGGTACTCACCCTCCAAGTTGTCTTGTCACAGATGGTACACTTGACGGCATAGCAAGTATTCAGGGGTTCAGACTGTTCGGTAAAAGCCATGTCGATGAGTAAATGGATCAAGGCTGTATATCCCCCATCGCCTTATAGTCATCTGTGCTGGATACCTTAGAAGCAATGTGACATACGGTATGAACGATCGCGCAGACGATGTGTTCTGGCAGTGCCACACCATCAACAGAGGCAGATCCAATAGCACCAACAATTAACTCACATCGATGGAACAAACCAGATTGTGGTTGCGAGGGATGGCTGATGATTGCAGCCGTTCTGCACTACATTAGATACCTAGATCGTCCCACGCCACCTGCGGTCACCACCCTCTTGTCATCATTGCATCACGTGCCTCGTAGGCCTCTGCCTTGGCGCTCTTTGCACGATAAAGTTCAACACCATCAAATGTCATCGAAGACCCATCACAGGTCCCGGGCGTTAAACTGCCATCTATCTCCTTCAGGCTAAAACCCCTCACAGCGCCACCGCACAGTTCGTAGTCGTTTAGATCAGGCTACCGATGAATTCAAAATGGCAGAACCATAATTTCAGTGATCCCTGTCATAGATATCAGCAATCAACTACCGTTCCTGGCCACTCAACACAGCGAACAATGAAAGTCACCTGCAGAAACTTTACCCATTGGCATCCGGCGGCCGACCCACGGCCACGTATAACTAATAATTCATGCCCTTTGCACTTCCACGACCTGTGATGCATCAGTTCTTGGCCTACTACTGGCAGGAACAATTACGAAGGAGCGCTCGTCTTTGATGGTCGCGCAATGCAGAGTCGCGCTGCCGGAGAAAAGCGACGGCAAGTTTTGCACGGAGATTTACGACATGCACTGGAGAGAAATTGTAGTTACCCATTCATTTTATGGATGCCAGCCCTGTTGACGGAACGTAAACCTCTGCAGTAGGGTGTCGATTACATATTGCGATTGGCGACGCTCTCCGCTCGCTCTAGTACGCAGCCGTACAATTAACCTCCTTGCACATTGCCAGGCAGCGGAGCCCCCCTAGGGCCTGGGACATGCAGCGCTTCTGTTCAATTTCATCTGCTGAGGAAAACCATACTATGCCTCAGATGGGTTATTGTGGACAAGGAACAAGAACCGACTTAGCCAGTACACGTACCCATTATCAGGACAGCTCGGATAAATAGAAGATGATGGGATCGGAATTTAAACGAGGATCAAGAAATTTGAAAGAGACAGGCGATTGCTATGACGTGACTTTGACATGAAGCCTCTCGGATACAATATGAGCGCGGGCCTGGCCTTAGTTGCCCTGATCGGCGTTCGCGGGGTACGGCGTTCCACTCAGCACTAGTACTCTGCTTCGTCTGCTCTCAGTCCTTTAGGGAAAAATATCGGAACGAGTGTCAATCTGACTCTACGCTGGATGCCCCCTGCCCTTTGCGAAAACCTTGAAGACCTTATTTTCATGGATATCCTGGTTCTGCTAGGTGTGGGCCGCCTGCGCCGGGAGAGCCTGAGCGCCGTACTACCAGCAGCAGTGTAACAGCCGCAATCTCCTTGCTGACCTAACCAGAAAACGTCGCAATCCACGCTGCGGAGAGGAGGATCCGGTGGGTTCCCCACTTTTGCTTCCGTTCCCGGCACGATCCCAAGTAGAGGCGTGACATTATGTAATCTTCGCAGCTGCAGCCACCGGGTCCTAATACAAATGTGCAGCAGGCAAAACAGCGGGCAAAAAAGAAAAAAAAAAAAAAGAAAGGTGGAAATATAGCAGCAAACAAACGAAGCTAGGCAAGAAGGTGAACGCGGACGAACACTAGTATGATGAGCGCGAACGGCGAGAAGCTCGAACCCCTGAGTACATGACCCTCACAACCAAGTCGCAAACACCGTAGATCCGGGGGATCCGACGTCCAGGGACCCACCGTGGCCGACCGGCCACAACCCCTGTACGACTCTCCAAATCCTGCACGGGACCTGCTACACAGAGGGTCAACTGACCTTTGCAAACCAGTGAAGCTCAGTCTTTAGCAGCTGCGCGTCGACCACTGGTATGAACAGCAGCCATACCTAATGCGAGAATAATGAGCGTACCAAGCAAGCTACTATCGTCCTGCGCGGGACTCATCCTGAGCGCCGCTCGAGGAGGCAAGACCCCGCGCGAAGTCTTGAAACCCACATTACGCACCTAGATGCCGTCTAGGAAGGCAAGCGTCGCCGCGAAAAAACGGAGCAGTCGATTAGCCTAGATTAAACAGGTGCCCAAACCCGACTAATCACTTCTCGAATATCTGTAGCCTGTTTTTACAACATGGGGTACAAGACCAGTAACTATAAAATGCAAAAGCAAAAGGACTCTTTCTCCTGGAGAGAACAGAGGTTGTTCTACGACTGCTGCTCCTCGGGGCCCTTTGAAAAGATTTCGGTTCTTGGCTTAGACTGACAGCGAGACGTATTCTGTATAAACTGACGGCGGTAGGTGCATGCTCCTGTTCGACCTGTTGGTATACAATCATGATTGCATATATATAAGTTCCTCGCATGTCTCTCCCTCGTAAACGATCAATTGCTTACCACTTACCGTATCGTCTGCTTTCTCATCGATACTAACCGCCAATTACAGCTATACCTTCGATGTTGAAAATACTCTACTTTCCTACGATATGCTAACAAACGCAGATACCCATTCTGTGGCATCCTATTCGCAGCTTTGCTACTACTGTGTAAGAGATCGAGCTCGGCGTCTCGCTTCTAACAGTAGTATACAGTATCTCACTAGCACTATCGCGATACCGATGCGCGATCGCGGCTCTGAACCCAATTATCATTCCGACTGCAGGTCTAGCTACGCTATATAAATTTATCATCTCCGCATTTGACCGACGTGTTCTACTATACACTGCTGCGGAACGCTGTGTCTGCGACCTTGCCAATGGGGATGATAAAGAGAGTGATAGTTGAGTGTTTGAGGACGAAAGCACGTAGGCACTCCCTGACCCCGCAGGGGCAACTCGTAGCCGGGTGAGCTATGAGGCAGGCGAACCTCGTAGGCCCCGGTCGAGTCAGTACGTAGCGGTTTGCGCCAGCGGGGACCCAGAGGACCTGAGAGATAGTGCGGGCTGTTCCAGTGCTGCTGGGTGGGGGGCAGCGACAGGTGTTGCGAGTGGGGGGACATTGTTGCGGCGTGGTCTCCCCAGTATGCGAGGTGGCGAAAAGCAAGGGTTGTTGGCACCTTACGAGTTGCGCACTCAGAACCAAGTCATTTTCAGTCCTCGTGCTTCGGCACGTAAAAGAGCAGCAAGCCCTTAAGGTAGATCAGCCTGCACGAAAGAAAAGGGCATCAACAATGGTGATGGTAGGGAATAGGTCGGTAAAAACTTAGGAAGCACCAGTGCTTCAGCGGACGAAAGGTTATTTGTTATTGAGCGGTCGTAAAAGACGTAGCGAAGAGATAGGAAAGAAAAACAGCATAGCTGTTGCTTATCTGGAGGCTGGATTGCATGGTCCAAACTGACGGTGCACCTCCCCACAAGAGCCAGAGAATCGAGCCCATTCTTTGATTAGATGCGTGTCTTGCGTTAAAGGCCTCGGACGCCGACGATGGCCCAAAAGGTCACTCAGATGCGATATAGTCCCAGTGTCTACATACGGCCATGCTCGCTGTGTCTGGTTCCCCAGTCCCTACACGCGGCTAGGCACTCAGTGCCCTGCCTTATAGTGGAGGGTTGCACCACGGCATGTTGTCCGCCGTTGAGGGTATCCGTTCTTTTGGGGACGGATCTGGCGCGAGGGTAGGGCCCCGCAGCCCGCGGACAGGTCACCAGTGCCGCCTCACAACGATATCGACGCAGAAATGGAGCCAGGAGCGGGGGGCGCGGAGGTGTGGTGGGTAGCAAAGGACGATCGTCGTGTGCATTCTTGTGCAAAGTTATAGACTCGGTATCTCATGTAGTTGTTCTTGTGGCCTGCCTTGATTGGAATTCTAGGCTGAGGTGGGGTATGGTGGCCGCTAGCAGCTCAGGTATCCCTTAGAAATTGAACGAGGAAGGATGCCCATACAATTTCAGGCCTCAAATGCTATTGGCACATTGTACTGTACTAGTATAACTATTGTCTGATCCTGACGTCTGCCCCACAGCCAGATGTACAAATAATACATTGTAGTTTGTTAATAATATCCTGGTCATCTGGATACGCGATGATAAAGCATACACTCTCATTTTCATTAGCGCCCCTTGCCCGTTTTCACAATTTTGATACCCAGTGCTCTGGAAGTACCAAGCTTTTTCTTCTTAGACACTTGGGCAATCGAAGCAGGAAGAGACACCATTGTCCGGGTAGATTCTGGCAGCATAGTACTGAGTTCCTTCTCTATATCATCTGCCTTCCGTTTCACCGTGATAGACGTGCCAGCTAGCTGGGCCATTCCTGCCGCCTGTGGCGATGGTGGGTTGACTTTTGAGAAGAATTTGCGTACCATCAGCTCATCTTCTTCCTCTTGCCTTTTTCTCTCCTCGTCCGCTTCGTTATGAGCCTCTTCGTCTCCAGCCTTTTCTAGTATATCCGCAGATTGGCCTATACGTTCATTCCGAGCATTTCGAGCCCTGATATCTTGCAACGCGTCCAGGATATCCATCTCCCTCTTGGAGTCCGTAGTTCGGTTTTCAAGAACCTTCATGGGGTTATTCTCCTCCTCCTCTAATTTAGCCAAACGATCCTCCTCTTCCACGGCTCGCTCTTCTC
>QLPM01000773.1:0-14183 GCA_003314695.1 Albatrellus sp. MG142
GTCCTCACCAGCTTATACTTGAACCTTGCAACCTAGTCCTCGCTTATAGGGGAACTCTTGCTCATCCTAGCAAGCCACCGATGTCCCGAGCATACTCTGCCACTCAATAGGATTCCGGCTGCGCGTACGCATGCTGAATCCTTACATTAGAACAAGCTTTCTCTTTGCTCCTGATGTACCACCTATACTTGATCTACTGATATCCTGAGATCCAACCAGTGAAAAACTTTTGTTTTTCTTACCATGTCTTACTCAACCAACCCTGCATCCAGCTCTCACAACTGATGGGCGATTCTGTGCCATCTTGAACCAGTACCAGAGGAGGAAGAGGAAGATTCCTCACTCCAAGATCAAATTGATGATCTTACTTCAAAATTACAAGGATTGCATGTATCCCTGCAATTGTCTATCACCTCCCTACCTGCTCTTCATGATGATGACTCTGATTTATCATCTGAAGATGAACAGGAACCCATCCAGTCTGACTGGGAACACTTGACTAACTCACAATTTAGGTCTTACTTCAAGACGCTATCACCAGCTCATCAGAAGATTGTACGCTGCCAGTTTGTGGCCTACTTTGAACGCATTGACCCCATCGGCTATCAACAGCTGAAGGAACAAAAAACCAAGAAGAGGATGACATATGTTATTCCTCAGAAATGCGAACACAAGAACTGCAACTGCAACATCTGCAAGCGTTGCAAATCATCTACTATCTCAGAAACAACTTGCTACTGACTTCTTTGATCTTACTAAGTCACCTGTCAAACACACCAAGGCCTTTAGGCAATTATCCAAGAATAACCAACAAACTGTCACATCAATCCTCAATGCTTCAATTCTTGAGGACAAACACCAGCTCAAAACTCAGATCAAAGCTGAGAAGAAACAGAGATAAGCAATTGCCAAGAAGGCTCATTTAAACCAGGATAAACTTTCTTTTACTGCTATACTTATTGAAATCTTTTTGCTAAAAGAACGTGTGCTTTACATCTCTGTTGAGTTGCGATCCTGCATTGGTACCAAATGGATTACCATCCATGCTCTCCTCGATAGCAGTGCCACTACCAACTTTATCAACCACCAAATTGTCAAGAAATATCACATGCAAACAATGCCACTTAGTGAAGAAATCCGAGTGCGTAACGTCAACAATACTGAAAACATCTCTGGTCGCGTTACACACAAAGTATATCTTGCCATGAAAACCAATGGACATGAGGAAATGATCCACTTCCTCATATGTAACCTTGGAACAGATGACCTCATTTTAGGTCATACTTGGCTTCGCAAGCACAATCTCAACATCAACTGGAAAACATCTCTACTTGACTTTGCCAACTGCCCGCCATTTTGCCAACTATCTGTTGATCAGCAATGGCGATATTTCCCTGCATCCTGTGCCCACTTTGTAGCAGGCAAACGTGCATCTGCCTTATCTGTCACACCTAAGAAAACTGTACGCTTTGCCACCCCTACCTCAGAAGCAACACCATCCACCAGTCACACCCTAAATAATGACGAACTTCTTACTCACCGTTTTATCTCCAAACCCGACACTGAACTGCTCCTGACTGAAGGAGATGAACTCTATTTCGCCTTCCCAGAATCAGATGAAGAAATCCACTGCACCATGCAATCAACAGAGCTTGCAGCAGCTGAAAATCAGAAGAAAGAAGTCAAAATGCTTGAAGAACAGATACCTGCAAAATATATTGAATACCATACTGTCTTCGAAGAGGTCGCATCACATGCCCTATCACCCTTCTGCAAATGGGATCATTCTGATGATCTCAAACCTGATGCTATCCCAGCCAACAACTGCAAAATCTACCTGCTCAATATCAATGAACAAAAAGCACTTGATGCATTCCTTGAAGATATGCTATCCAGAGGATATATCTGTGAATCCCAATCACCATTCATCTCACCCTTCTTCTTTGTCAAGGAAAACTCCAAACCGTACAAGACTACCGACAGCTTAATTCCATGACTGTCAAGAATCAGTACCTGCTGCCACTAATATCCAATGTTGTAGACAAAATGAAGGATGCCAAGATCTTTACCAAATTTGATGTTCACTGGGGTTACAACAATGTTTGTATCAAACCTGGTGATGAATGGAAGGCTGCCTTCTAAACCAACCATGGCATGTTTGAGCCACTGGTGATGTTCTTTGGACTCACCAATTCACCTGCAACATTTCAAGCAATGATGAATGAGGTCTTCAAAGACCTTATTGGCACAGGAAAAGTTTTCATTTACATGGATGATATACTGATTGCAACTGCAACTATAGAAGAACACCATGAACTAACAAAACAGGTACTCGCATGTCTCTGTGACTACAATTTATTCTTGAAACCAGAAAAATGCGAATTCAAGAAAGATGAAGTTGAATACCTTGGCATGCATCTTTGCTATGGACAACTCACAATGGACCCTATCAAATTGAAGGGTATCTTGGAATGGCCCACCCCAAAATGTCTCAAGGACATCAGGGCATTCCTTGGATTTGCTGGCTTTTACCACCGCTTCATCCACAACTTCACTCACATTGCATGTCCCCTCAATGATTTAACCAAGAAAACTCAACCATGGCATTGGGATGTGGAACAGCAACTAGCATTCGACACTATGAAAACCCATTTTATGGAATCACCAGTACTAATCCAACCTGACATATTTTCACCATTCCAATTAGAATGTGATGCATCCAAGAAGGCATGTGGCACTGTACTCTCTCAAACTGGCAACAATGGGCACTGGCACCCTGTGGCATACATGTCAAAATTGTTCCTGGAAGCAGAACGCAACTACAATATCTATGATTGTGAACTACTTGCAATCATCCAGGCATTGGAAGAATGGTGGCACTACCTTGAAGGATTGCTGCACAAAATAGAAATTTTATCTGATCACAAGAACCTGGAAATATTCAAGGAAGCATGCAAATTGACATGAAGACAAGCCCATTGGGCTTTGTATTTAACCAGATTTGATTTCCACATCACCCATATCACAGGAAGCAAGACAGGTAAACCAGACGCACTCTCCAGACATCCAGACCATGACAATTGCAACAATGACAATGAGGACTGTGTCCTTTTACCACATGAACTATTCACTTGCTCTACCACAATCACATTGTCCAATGACAACCTCTGCCAATGCATCAAGGACAGTCAAGCCCTTGATGGCAAAATACTTGACATCTTGACCTCGATCCAAGCATGTGCACCCAGTCCACTCAAATCTGATCTCAAGGAGCACTGGAGTGTAATAGATGGACTCATGTTTTACTCCACCCACATCTATGTACCCACTGACAATGCTCTACGTTGAGATATTGTCAAACTCCACCATGACACACCAGCCGCAGGACACCCAGGTCGCATGAAGACCCTTGACCTTGTATCCCATTCCTACTACTGGCCATGCATGAAGACTTTTATCCACACCTATGTGGATGGTTGCACAACCTGTCAAGAAACGAAGAATCTCCCCAACCGACCCCGTGCTCCTCTACAGCCTATCCCACCAGAAGAGGATGCCACCCCTTTCTCTACTGTCTCCATGGACTTCATCATGGAACTACCTGAATCTCACAGCTTTAATGCCATCACTGTTTTTGTTGACCATGATGTCACCAAAGGAACAATTATTGCACCTTGCAAGTCAACTATCACTGCAGAACAAACTGCTGCATTATACCATGATCAAGTCTGGCACCGATTTGGCCTACCATGCAAATTGATCTCAGACAGAGGTACCCAATTCACTGTGAAATTCACTAAGGAGCTTTGCTGCCTCCTCGGTATCACTCAGGCTATGTCAACCACTTTCCATCCACAAACTGATGGTCAGACTGAACGTCTGAACCAAGAATTGGAACAATACCTCTGTGCATTTTGTAATGCCTGTCAAGATGACTGGGCTGACCATTTAATCATGGCTGAATTTGCTCACAACTCAAAGAAACATGCAACAATTGAAACCTCACCCTTCTATGCCCTCATGGACTTTGAACCTCATCCTCTCCCCAACACCATATCTGTCACCACTGTACCTGCTGTAGCTGAATGCCTCTCATTTTTAGATCAGCTACACGATGACATCAAAAATGCACAACTCATCACCCACCGTTGCTGGACTGATGATATTGTTTCTCTCCCCTACAAGGTTGGCGACATGGTCTATCTGGAAGGTCGCCACCTCCACACATACTACCTGACTGCAAAACTCACTCCATGCTGTCACAGACCATTCAAGGTCCTTCTTCAAATAAACCCAGTCACCTTCAAAATAGAACTACCTTGTTCCTGGAAGATCCACCCCATTTTTCATGGATCTTTCCTATCACCATATACTGAAACACCCAAACATGGACCAAACTTTACCTGACCACCTCCTGATTTAATTCAAGGTGATGAACATTTTGAAGTCGAATCCATTGTCGACTCCCAACTTCATCGTGGTAAACTGCAATACTTGATTCACTGGACTGGCTACCCATCCTCTGATGATGAATGGCTACCTGCATCTGAGCTCTGCTCCACTCCTTGCACTGTTTCACAGTTTCATGCAACTCACCCTGATGCACCTGGACCCAACACCCACCCCGCTCCTGTAACTTGGCCTCGGTGTGGTCATCGAGGTTAAAAGGGGGGGGTAATTTTCTCTTTTCACCCTGTTTTCTTTTCACCCACCTTGCTTTCCCATCTATTTTTCTATCCGTTCACCTTCTAACAACCATCTGTCCACTTGTTTTACAGTACACCTACCCTCTGAACATGATGGCTTCTGTCCTTAAGCAAGGCAGTTGAAATTCGATACATTGGTGCTTAGCACATTCTATCCTTCTATATGCCACCTATCCGTTTCTCTTTGATCCAGAAATCACTACCTGTACCATCACCAATATATCGTTCACCTCACCCTACCATTTCATCCCTAATCCAACTCGCTCGCACCATGGACTACCTCGACAACCCAGTTGATGACCCAATCACCCTGGTTAATGCACTCATCATTCATTACAATACCCTGCAAAAACCCTGGCCACAAGCATATCAAGAAATCATCCAAGTCATCCTCCACCCCAAGCTCATGCCATCCATCCTGTATATGCCCCAGAACTTTCCATTCTCCAAGTTTGATTTCTCTTGTTGTCTCATGCCTACCCAGGTATGTTTGATGCTTGAGGAGTTGGAACTGGAGTATCCTGACATCTAGACTGGCATCATTTGGATTGACACAAGACATTAAACTGTAACCCCATTCATTTGTACCTGGCAACTGATACCCACACCTGCATTCATACTAGAAGACATCCAAAATGACATTAAACTATACCTGTTCAACCCTCAAAGTTGACGTCCGAGATGACGTTAAACTAGACCCAGTCAAGCTTGTTCAGCCCTACCAGCTGACATCCACAATGACATTAAAATACACTGGTTCAGTCGCTTCTGATGTGGAGATCCTACATTAGAACAGCTGATGTCCGCAACGACATAAAACTAGGTCCCTTGTTTCACCTGTCTTCCATCTGGAACATCTGATGGTCCACAATGACAATAAACTATACCCCATCTGTCCACCCTTTACCCAGAACCCTTGATCAGCAGTCACTGCTGATAAGGATACTCATTATAAGGTACTCGCCCACCCACACTGACACCATGGCACGACCTGCCTATCCACCTACCCCTCTCCATCACCATGTCCATTCCACTACCCATCCTACCCATGACCATTTATCCAGAAGTACTAGAGAATCCAGCTGACCTCATCAATCACCTAATTGCATATTATGATGCGTTAGGTTTTCCATGGGATGTATCCAAGCACTTTATCATCTATGTACTCAATCACCCCGCCACCATCCCTGAAGAAGTACGGCCTACCCGCTTACGATGCTAGATCCTCACCCTCTAGGTTGTATTTGGTATGAAGCTTGTTCTCTCTTCCCTCTACTTGCACCTGCCACAGGACATCTGCACCCACCTTGAAGTTTGTTGGTTAAAGCTTTGTATACCCATCTCTCATAGAAGGCCTTCTGTCAGGATGTACTATTTTCTTTTCTCTTTCTTTTACTATACGAGGTCACGTGACCTGCTTAGTCAGCGATCTAATCTTATCTCCATCACGTGACACATCTACATCTTATCTTATCTTGTCATGTCATGTGATACATCCCATCTTATCTATAAGGATCTTGCTTACTATACGCTTGGTACTTAGGAGAAGCCTGCCCTACAGCAGATGGTCTGTGCACAATGGTCTGTGCGCCGTTCTCTTTACTATATAGTCTAGCCTCTACCTGGTGTTATCCCTCAGTTCTAGTCATCTGGGATATCCACCAGGTAAGTTCCTTTGTAGTCTCTCTTGCTGTTATACTTGTACTCATATATATCTGGGATATCTGCCAGCTGCTGTGTGTGATCCCAACTCAGTCCTCACTGTCTCCCACCCCTCTGCCCCTCTCTGTCTCTTGTGGCCTCGCAGCTAGTGTGTGCCTCACAATTGACTAGAACTCCCACCTGCGACCCCACATCCCTCTATACCTCACTTCCCCTTCCTCCCTCTCTGTACTTGTATTACAAAGAACTTTATCTCAGTAGTCATGAGCAGTGCTGGGCCTTACATTGCCTCAGCGAGCTTGCATTCTGGTAGCGGAGAACCTTAGGTCCACGATAATCCCCAGTGACAACCGTTTGGACCACTGGTACTATACTTAAAGTACTTATGCTCTAGTACATAGCTACTTTAGCACGGTCTTTGTAGTACATCTATACCCTCCCCTCACTTCTAGCGCGACAGCTTTGACCCTTAGACAAGGTCATTGAAATCTGCACTAGACTTAGTCTAGCAGAACAAGTTCACTATGTCTCCCTCCACTCGCTCTCAATCCGGTTGAACCCGATCCAGAAAAATATATTCTCATCTCTTGGGCCTACACCCAGCCCGCCCTATTTCAGCCACCTGCTGTGCCACCATCAGTCAGCAAGTCCAGAAGAGAAAGGAAGTGCTTCTAAAAAGAAGACAAGAAGCGGCAGAATACTTCTTCCTGGATAACCCCTACTTCCACACCCACCTCGATCAGCTCCTGTGGGAACTATTCCAACTCCTCCCCAACGAACGTGCAAAGTGGATTACCCACTTCTTAATGTCTGGACCATCATGGACAGGACGCGCCCCCCCTGCCACAACAGAAGAGCGGTTCAGCTGCTTAGAACAAATAATAGAAGCAATGGACGGTCAGAACGAGACAGCGGCACAGAGGATACAAGCTCAAGATGCACAGATGAGCACCATCCGGAACCAACTCGCTGAGATCTCGGCTGCTCTCAACCGAGTAGTGAATCCCACTACCCCCACCCAGACTGCCGCCCCTCAGGCCCCTGTGCCTATTCCAGTCCCCGCGCCCATACGTACATACAAAGTTAAAGTCGCGGATCCAGCCGTCTTCGTAGGAGATAGACATAAGCTGGAGAGCTTCATCAGTGAGCTGTACCTGGTGTTTGCAGCAAACCCCTTGTGGTCAGATGAAGACCGCATCACTGCCGCTCTGTCCTATATGAGAGGAGGAGCAGCAGAAGGATGGAAGAATTTGAAGATCTGCCAGCAGCATCTTCACCTTGCTCACCCTGAAGAGCATAGGAGAGTGTTCAAAGATTGGGACGACTTCAAGCTCAAGCTTCATACCGCATTTGGGAACGCGGACGAAGCTGTAGCAGCACAACAAGAGCTGAAGAAGCTCAAACAGTTTGGGAAGACGGTTGAAGAATACCAAACCACCTTCCTTATGTTATCGGTAAAGACCAAATTTGATGACGTAGCCCTCATGGACTGTTACAAGTCTGGGCTTAACTGGAAAAATATGGAGCTTTGCTACATGACCAATCCCCCTCCTCACACCCTCCAAGAATGGCTGGATGTATCCCTTCAGAAGGACCAGCAGTTTAGAGAGATGAAGTACTTCCAGGGTACTCAACAGGGCAATCGCCCTACATCACAACCAGTTAGCACAACTATTGTGCCGGCAAGATACCGACCCAGGAACAAAACACCTCTTCCACAAGGAGAGCCAATGGACCTGTCCGCTTCCAGGCAAAGAAGACCAGTTGTCTGCTTCAATTGCAGAAAAGAAGGGCACATTGCTCGTAACTGCCCAGAGCCACCAACCCAGAGAGAGAAGGTCCAGTATTTCGAGCACCAGATGAATCATGTCCACGCAATGATGAACAATGAGTTCAAAGAGTGGGTCAGGGAGGCCACTCGAGAGCACGACATGAAGGAGGATTTTGGCCCAGACAAGCAGTAGATGCAACTGTCTCGTCCTCAAATAAGTTTTCTGTTTTGTTTCCGGACGATAGAGCAGTGGACCATGCCAACAACACGAACCATACACAGAATGATGATAGTGCTTGTGTTACGAACATTGGACTATTTCCTTTTCTCTTACTGCTTACTTCTCATCCATTCTGTCTGATAACCCTTACCAATTACCAAGCAGTATTCCTCCCACCATGACTCGTATTCGTTCTATCTCATTCTATACTGTTCTATTCCACTTATCTCTGACTCGCATCCCTGATATCCTATTGGAGGATAAGGGATTACTGTACAAGCTACCCGTGCACAGGAGGGATGTCTGCCCTCAAGTCTCCTTGTATATAACTTGTAACTCGCTGCGAGGATAAGCCCTAAGCTTATCCTCTTGTACAATAACCAGTACAGCTTGGATCTTCAGCACGTTCACTAAGTCTTGCAAGTCTTCTGACTTGTCTTACCTCATCTACTCGCTCTCAAACCTTGGGCTTCACCTAGGGCTCTGCCAACTCACTGTATAGGTGTTTGACCGCTCGACTGCGTGTTAAACCCTTACAGCTTGCGCATCTCAAACTGTTACAAACAACTCTGGCACCACTCCTGTATTTAATCACATTTCCAATGATAATACTATGCATACTAAAACAAAACAAAGAAAGCAAGCATCCGAGAAGGTTATTCCACCTAAAAAGGAAGGGAAGCATTTCGTGAGGGGAATAGAGACAGATCTTCCCATGCTCCCCATTGAGATCCAGATGGTCGACACTGGAAATAAAGTCACGATAGAAGCACTTCTAGATTCTGGTGCCACTACCTGTTATATTGATGAGGATTTTGTTGATGGAAATGGTCTAAATACCCATGACCTTCCTACCCCAATCCCGGTCTATAATGTAGATGGAACGAAGAATGAAAGAGGCTCGATCAGGCAGACCGTAGACTTAATCGTCAAAGTCAAAGATCATATGGAAAGAACCACCTTTGCAGTATCAGGCTTAGGCAAAGTCAAGATCATCCTAGGGGAAACTTGGCTTAAAATCCATAATCCAGAGATCAATTGGAACATAGGAGAGATAAAGTTCACATGCTGCCCACGGAGATGTCACGTTCGAGCAGTGCAGGAAAGGAAGGCATGCCAGAAGAAGAAGGTTCAGGAGTCAGCCGAAACTCCAAAACAGAACGATGATGCGGATGGAGACCGCATCTTGTGTGTCATGATGGGACCTCGAGAAGAAGAGGCTGCCATCCGGAATATTAGCCAAGATCTCGCCATAGAAGCCAAGAAGAGGAAGATCAAAAGGTCCTTTGAAGAGATAGTCCCCAAAGCGTATCACCAGTTTAAATCGGTATTCGCTAAGGAATCCTTCGATGAACTTCCTCCTCGATGTCCTTGGGATCACACCATCGAGCTAAAAATGGGAACTAAGCCATTTGCTGGGAAGATTTACAATCTGTCCCTAGACAAGCAGAAAGAGCTTGAGAAGTTCCTAGACGAAAACTTGAAGAGCGGTCGAATCAAACCATCAAAGTCACCAATGGCTTCTCCCTTCTTCTTCATCAAAAAGAAGTCAGGAGATCTTAGACCTGTTCAAGACTATCGCCACCTCAACGATATGACAATCAAAAACTCTTACCCACTACCCCTCATCTCAGAGTTGATTGACAAGTTAAAAGGCATGAAGTATTTCACAAAACTCGATGTGCGTCGGGGCTACAACAATGTTAGGATAGCTGAGGGAGATGAATGGAAAGCGGCATTCATTATGAACAAAGGGTTATTCGAACTGCTGGTCATGTTCTTCGGACTGACTAATAGCCCCGCTACATTCCAAACAATGATGAATCATCTCTTCCGAGAACTAATAGCAAAAGGAACAGTTGTCGTGTACATGGACAACATCCTTATATTCACTGTCACGCTTGAAGAACATTGCAAGGTAGTTGCCAAAGTCTTACAAATCCTACAAGACAACAAGCTCTACTTGAAACCAGAAAAGTGCGATTTCGAGCAGACGGAAATAGAATATCTTGGACTCAGGATATCCTTCGATAAGATCATGATGGACCCCATCAAAATCCAAGGGGTGGCAGATTGGCCACCGCCGAAGAATGTCACAGATGTGCGTTCCTTCTTGGGATTCACCAACTTCTATTGAAGATTCATCAGAGGATTCTCGGATCTGGCAAAACCCCTGAATGCCCTCCTCCAGAAAGAAGCTCAGTGGAAATGGGAAAGAGTCGAACTAGAAGTGTTTGAAGCATTAAAAACGGCGATATGCTCATGCCCAGTACTAGTATTCCCAGATCCAGAGCGGCAGTACCTAGTAGAGGCAGACAGCTTGGGCTACGCTACTGGGGCAGTACTGTCTCAGCTACATGAAGATGAAAAATGGCATCCAGTCGTGTTTAATAGCAAAGGACTATCACCAGCAGAGTGGAATTATGACATCTATGACAAAGAGATGCTAGCTGTCATACGCGCCCTGGAACAATGGAGACACTACCTGGAAGGCACCAAACACCTGGTTCAGATCTTCACAGATCACAAAAATCTAGAGTACTTTATGACAGTGCAAAAGCTTAAAAGGAGACAAGCTGTAAGGGTTCAACACGCAAGCGAGCGGTCGAACACCTAAGTCGAATGGCGGAGCCCTAGGCGAAGCCCAAGGTTTGAGAGCGAGTGAGACTAGTAGTATAAGCTCCCGAGAATGGGAAGACTTATAGGGGCGAGTAGACTTGCTGATGATCCGGAAGACAAGTACGTGTATTGTACAAGAGGATAAGCTTGACTTATCCTCACAATCTGGTACAGTATTTATACAAGTAACTTGAGGGCAGGTTTCCCTCCTGTGCGCGGGTGTTCGATGTAAAGTAATCCCTTATCCTCCAATAGGATCATGGGGATATGAGTCAGATGTAAAAATAGAACTGAAACGAGTAGAACGAGTTTCAAGTAAAAATAGACTGAAACGGAAGCATGGCTGTCCGCCTCATGTATCCAATGAGGCGGATGAGTCAGAGATAGCAAAAATAGAACGGATAGCAAAAATAGAACAGAAGATGAGGGAATACCGCTTAGTCAAGTGGGGATGGATGTGACGATAACTGGTAAGGTGTGTAAGCAGTAAGGTGAAATGAAAAATAAGTCCTGGTAATCGTAACACAAGCGCGCTGGTCATTATTCCTCTCCAGATTCGATCTGAACCTCCAACACTGTCCAGGAAAGTCTAGTATGAAGCCAGATCTCCTCTCAAGATGCTTGGATCATAAGGAGGGAGTGGAAAATGACAACGAGAACGTCATACTGCTAAAACCCGAGTTTTTCAAAAAACAATCCATCAACGCAGTACTAGTAAACCCGCCCCTTCTGAAAAAGATCCTCGAAGCCCAGAAAGAAGATGAACTTGTGAAGTCGTGGTGGACGCTTGATGCTGGAGAAGCAAAAACAGCATTGTTTGCAGGAGAAACAGTCAATGAGGAAGGACTGCTGACTGTAGATGGGAAAATTTACATGCCAGAATCATGCAGAGCGGAAGTTGTCATGATACTCTGATAGCAGGGCACCCAGGACAATGGCGCACTCTGGAACTGGTAAAGAGAACCTTCTTCTGGAAAGGGATGACCGCCTATATTGGGAAATACATCAAGAGCTGTGATTTATGTCAAAGAACAAAGACATTTCCAGCTAAACCCCAAGGAGAGCTCACACCAAACGAAATTCCTTCGAAGCCATGGCACACAATTTCCACAGATCTAATCACGCAATTACCAGATAGCCAAGGATACGATTCGATCCTGGTTGTGGTAGACCACTTCTCAAAAATGATCCACGCTATGCCCACTACATCGCAAGTAACCATGGAAGGAGTGGCTCGATTATTCAGAGATAATGTGTGGAAACTCCATGGACTTCCAGAGAAGGTCATATCAGACAGAGGACCTCAGTTTGCATCCAAGGTCATGCATGAAATCAATCGCCTGTTAGGAATAAAGATGGCTACATCCACAGCATGGCATCCACAGACAGATGGACAGACAGAGCATATCAACCAGGAGATCGAGCAGTACCTTTGACTCTTTGTCAGCCATAGACAAGACGACTGGATGAACTGGCTTCCCATGGCAGAGTTTTGCTACAATAATCGGGTCAATGCATCGACCAAAAATACCCCATTTATGCTCAACTTTGGCCAACATCCAAGAATGGGACACAAAGCCTCTTGCCACTCACCAGTCGAATCAGTTGATAATTTCATAAAATCTCTCACACGTGCTCACTAAGATGCAGAATCAGTGCTGAGGAAAGCGGCTGATGACATGAAGAAATACTATGATGTGCACCAAGGGAAAACACCTAAATATGAAATTGGAGATCTGGTATGGCTCAATGCTACCAATGTTCAGATGGGACGGCCTATGAAAAAGCTGGATCACAAAAGATTAGGACCATACAAGGTATTGGAAGTTTTGTCCAATAACACTTACAAACTCCAATTACCCAAGACCATGAAAATCCATCCGGTCTTTCCTATTGTGAAGCTTACTCATCACCAGGTGAACGAGATCCCTGAACATGTAGTGAAACCTCTGCCCGTGCCCATTGTCAAGAATGGAATAGAGGAGTACGAGGTCGAAGCCATCATTGATAGCCAAAAATTCTGGAACAAGCTGCAATACCTAATCTCGTGGAAAGGTTACCTCTCAGAAGAAAACTCTTGGGAGCCTGCCACCATGATCAAGGAAGATGTGCCCCAGCTTGTGAAAAGATACCACCAGGAAAATCCCCTTGCTATCAGACACCTCAACTCCCTATTCTTACCTGTAAAGAGACTTTCAGACTGCACTATTCTACCCACCAGAGGCTCAGAAAAGGCTGCAGGATTGGACCTATACAGTGCAGAAGATGTTATCATTCCCCCTCAGGGAAAAGCACTTGTCGATCTGCAGATATCTGTAGCAGTGCCCACTGGTCATTATGGTCGCATCGCGCCAAGGAGTGGTTTAGCAGTCAAACAGTTCATTGATGTTGGAGCCGGGGTAATAGATGAAGATTACAGAGGCCCAATTAAAGTGCTACTATTTAACCACTCCACTTGAAATGTCCCAGTGAAAGCAGGTGACAGGGTTGCACAGCTCATACTGGAGTCTATTTTATGTCTTCCTGTGGTAGAAGTAGAATCGTTGGATGAGACAGAAAGAGGAGAGAAAGGATTCGGATCTTTGGGTGTTCATCAGGTCGCCTCACCCTAAGAAGGGGGGTATTTGTCAGGATGGACTATTTTCTTTTCTCTTTCTTTTACTATACAAGGTCACATGACCTGCTTAGTCAGCGATCTAATCTTATCTCCATCACGTGACACATCTACATCTTATCTTATCTTATCATGTCATGTGATACATCCCATCTTATCTATAAGGATCTTGCTTACTATACGCTTGGTACTTAGGAGAAGCCTGCCCTACAGCAGATGGTCTGTGCACAATGGTCTGTGCGCCGTTCTCTTTACTATATAGTCTAGCCTCTACCTGGTGTTATCCCTCAGTTCTAGTCATCTGGGATATCCACCAGGTAAGTTCCTTTGTAGTCTCTCTTGTTGTTATACTTGTACTCATATATATCTGGGATATCTGCCAGCTGCTGTGTGTGATCCCAACTCAGTCCTCACCATCTCCCGCCCCTCCGCCCCTCTCTGTCTCTTGTGGCCTTGCAGCTAGCATGCACCTCACACCTTCTCCCTTGAACAAGGAGTCGTAAGCATACACTCTATGATTGATCGTTCATTCCCACTCATCCACCAGTACCTGCACCTGACCCACCTCTCCTGCAAGTTTGCATCTGAGGG